>JAQIXA010000821.1:0-33749 GCA_034699045.1 Nanhermannia cf. coronata Gr-Ori-00579
AAAAAGGTCTATGTTGGGGTTTTTTCACCCGGGGAATTTATTACACGAGCTTTGCGTAGCAAAGCGGGCTGCTAGTATATAATATTAATATTAATATTATACATACTACTGACTACTGCCTGCTATTTATGCTATACTACTGCTATGCTCTGCCGTCTGCCTGTGAATAAATCGGCCGCAAATTTTAAAAACCATTTATTTTTTTACTCTCTCTTTTATCTCAAAATCTCGTTCTTTCATTTTTTTATTTTATATGGTTGGTCAATTTTTTATTAATTACAATTAAACTGCAAAAATACCTAATTAGAAATTGACCAAAAATTGACCAAAAATCGTCAATAATGGTCATTAAATTGTTCGCCTGTCTGCTTGCTCCACGGTTATACCGATCATACAATCAAAACTTTCATGTAAGTTTATAAAATTCATTTTCTTTTTCTCTTTGGACATTTCCATCTTGTCTATGTACATGTAATTCAGCTCTAAAAAACCACATTTTGCACATTTAGTTATTCATGTAAATGTAAATTCATTAAAAGGCGGTAAATCGAGCTATTCAGAGCTGAATTCATTGAATTATGGCTTATAATTACTAATGTATGTAGTCGGTGTTTGTGGTTTTTAATTGTTGAAAAAGCTTAAACTTTTAAGTGACATGACATGACATGTGTAATATTTATGTAATTATAATCGATTGTTATATAGGGAGAGGTTTATAGTGCTAATATTGCTGAATACGCTGGGGACATGACACTTTCCTATCTAGTTCCAGTTGGAGTCATTTTTTCGGTTGTCCAAAGAAAATTTAATTACCTTTACATTATGGTAAGTTTGAAGATTTACAAATTATACATATTATTATATAATTAGTATGGTCATTACTAGAGTCAAAGTTCAAAGATTAATAGAATAAAATAGATTATAAATATACTAGAGATCAGGATTAGAGAAGACCTAATAAAATACTTTTTTTCTTTTGTAATTTAGGCTATCGCGTTCATCGTTGCTTATGCTTTAAGATCTGGTAAGTTAGTTATAATTTTTACTATCAATCTCTGTTTACATTCTATTTTTGTTATATTTTTTGTTTAGCTGGTCGCATTTTAAATCCAACCTATCTCAAATTTCTTAATGTATACCAAAGAGCACAGACGTCTATGCAAACTGAAGACTTTGAAGCTCTAAGAAAGTTCGACTATGAATTTAAGTATTGGCCAGTTAGATATAAATCCCATGCAAGGGTTGTGGAGTCTTTTTTTGCACAGAATAAATTGTCAACTAGTTCAATTGGCTGGGGTATGGGCTGGATCATTGCGCATACTTTTGGAATAAGATTAATCTATCCTGGACTTTTGTTTGGACCATTCGTAAGATCGGCTCTTGAAGATTCGAGAGCAAAGTTTGTTATTGGTTTAGGTGGTGTTAGAAATAAAATTGAAAGCAGTATTGGAGTTAAAGTTGATACAATGTTTTTTGATAGAAGAGAGTGAGTTTAAAAAAAAATTACAATTCAAACTCTACTTATACTCTTTTAGATCTTTATTTCTTATGTTTTTATTATTTTTTTTAGATTAAACAATGAAAAAGGAAGGACACTGGTCATATGTTGTGAAGGCAATGCAGGATTTTATGAAATTGGAATTTTGTCGGTAAAATGCACTCTGCATATTATTGAATGATTGTAATCAAAAGCCTTCTTTATAATTTTTAATTAATCTTTGATTATAGACACCTTTGGAAATGGGCTACTCGGTTCTTGGCTGGAATCACCCTGGTATGTACTATTAGTTATTAGTAGTATTCATAAAATAGCCATTAATCATGGTTATATGTAATTTATACCTGGTTAATAAAGCATTTTTTGATATTTATAGGCTTTGGAGGGTCCTCGGTAAATACAGTTTTAATTGGCTATTTGCTAATTTTTAACAATTGAACTAATTGTATAATATAGGGAACACCTTATCCATATCAGGAACTTGATTCAGGTATTAATAATAATGTATACAATTGTAATACTATATTTATCTATCTATTTTACCTTTACCCTACCATAGATTAGGCGTAAATACTTATAATCCAATTCTTTTTATTTCAGCTGAAGCAATCTTCGATTTTGCAGTTAGAGAATTAGGATTTGATGAAAAGGATATAATTCTTAATGGATGGTCAATCGGTGGATATCCGTCTTCATATTTAGGTATGTTTTGATAGCTCTTCTGAATTGGCCTATTAAAAATTTACCTGTCACTTAATATTGACATTTTATTAGCGTCTCAACACCCGAAAATAAAGGGGCTTATTCTAGACGCTTCTTTTGATGACATATTGCCTCTTGCATTGCCGAGGTATTTAATTACACAAATTATACGAAACAAACTCATTTTTCTGCTACGTGAGTAATGAGTATACATACTACATATACTATACATACATTATGTATCATAAAATATCATCGATGTCCTGAATTATTTTTGAAAATAATCCTGAAAGAATCCTGAAAGTAGATTCTATTATTATACTACCTATGTAATACCTATTATGTAATGTAAATGTACAGTTATATTTTTCTTAAAAATTAGAATGCCAGAAATCATGTCATCTCTAGTTGTATCAACTATAAGAAACCATGTTAATTTGGAAATTGCAAATCTAGTCAAGAAATATGATGGTCCTGTTAGACTTATTAGAAGAACTGACGATGAAATAATTGCAGATCCAGCTGGAGTATTAATGTAAGTTTAGCTAAATATACATTAATAAATCAAAACATTCACATATAAATTCCTCTTTTTAATAATAGTGCAAATCGTGGTAATCATCTGCTTATAGAGATTTTACATCAACGATATCCTGAATTATTTGAAAATAATCCTGCAAGTGATAAACTTTTAAACGAATGGTTAAGTCAACCTCATGACAAAAGTAATTTTTTGTTCTACCTTTATTATACAATTTTAATACCTACCTAATTGCTTTTAAGTATATTCATTGGATAAAAATAAAGATAGTAATAATTATGTATATTTTTAATTACAGATTCTAAAGCAAACGATACATACAAAACTCCATATGATTTATCATCACTTTCAAAAATTGAGCAAGCAAAAGTGGCAATTCAAATTGTAAATTTTTTTAAATTTAAATCTTTTTATATTTTTATTATTCCTTTAAAAAATTATGGATTTATTTGTTTTAAATATTTTTTAAGGCCGAAAATCTTTTAACTGACTTCAAATCAACGCACTGTATTCCTCTTTCAACGTCAAAGTTTATTCAACCTTGGTCTGATATCTCAAAACAACCTGGTCAAACCATCGTAGGTTAAAAATAGGATAATAAGTGCTAACTATAACTTTGTAACTATTTTAAATAGCCCTAGAAAATATAACTCTCGATTGCTAATTATTATCTTACAATTTATTACGCTCTGAACTGAACTTGTATTTGAATTTGTTGATTTCCAATTCTACTATAATTTATTTTTTTTGTTTATGTTTGATTCCTATTAAAAATATGCAAGTTTTTTTATTTTATATACTAATTAAACCTAATGATAGGTAGATATTAAACCGTAAGTTAATTAATGTCAATTATTGGTAAAATAAGAAAAGGTAAAAGATATTCTCAATTGTGTTAGTCAACAGTCCCTATTTTAGTTTTTAGTCTTTTCTTTCCAAAATTAAATTGGAATTTATTTTAAAACTTGTAAAAAAAAATTAAATGGACACTTACAATTACGTATTTGTATTTACAAAAATCATTAATAAAAATTATAAAATCACGAACCTATTACCTATTTTAAAGTGAACGTAAAAGGGCAATAATACAATTTCAATTTGAAAATTGATAATAATTGTCGATAAAATAGATAATTAATAAAATAAATTAAATAAGTATTAATTGAAAACGTAATTAGGTAGTAGGGTGTTTAAAAATAAAAACATTAGAAGGATAATATTGTGTAAGTATTGCAAATTTAAAAGTTTAAATTAAAGGTTACAAGTATCTCCAATTTGTAGTAAAATTGTAGCTTGAGCAATCCGTGAGAGCAATGCTGTTCGTTTGTCATTTGTTAATACTTTTTTCCAAGCATCGTTTAGAAAATCATGAAGAATTTGTTTCCCATTCCAATGACTTGACCATTTGTCTGGATGATAAAATTCTCGAGGTATTTCAATTAGAAAGATGAAAGAAGCTCTGAAATCGAGTGCTGCAGCATTGTCACAAAAGGCTAAGAAAATCAAAATATTTAATTAATTTTAATTAATGGATTTCTTTTTAACATATTAGTTTTGTAATATTTTTAATAAGATATCTCACCTTGAAAGACCATCAAATAATCTTCTTTTGATATTTCAGAAATCTGGTTGACTACAATTGCTTTTCCCCATTGTTCATTTGAATAGTCCAAATATTCTTTCAAATCCTGGTGACATTTTGTAATGACACTTCCTTCACCCATTTCTTCAAAATATTCCTGACCATTAAGGATTTTTGGACTAGGACTTGAATTCTGCTGATCATGACCTTCACCATGGGCTAAATTAATGGCATTTGCTAACTTTCTTACAAAACAATTGGCAAATTGAGATGGCATTTCAGGTGGAGAAAGTACAGAAAGGACACTTGGCCGACTATTTGGGAAATTTTCTAATGATGGCATGATTTGAGAAAGAATTTGTATCCAGGTATTCGTCGTTTGATGTGGGAAATTATGCTTCATTTGATGAAGTGATCGTTGGAATGAATCGACTGCTTGATTTTGATTCTGGGAGTTCAATTTCGACTTCAAATTTAAATCCTCTGATTCAGCAATTTTTTCAGATTCGATTGCACTACCCCCGCTGCCGCCTCCACCACCAAGAATATTCCATTTCCATAATGAATCTTCTCCACCTTCACCTTCACCTTCTTGTTCAACTGGCTTTAATATTGATGTAAATTCAGTCATATTACCCTCAAGGTATGCGACACGGTCTTCCAATTTTATAATTTGATTACTTTTATTTAGAATTAAGAGCTCCAGACCCACAAGTCGATCATAAGAATCAAGAACTTTACTCAATATTTTGACTTTCTCTCGAAGAATTTCCTAAAAAACCAAAAAATTGTGAAATTAGTTGAAAATGACAATTATGAATATTTACTCAACTCAACTAGGTACCTAGTAAAAGCTGTTGGATTAAATTCTGAATTTAGGATTTTTCAATATCTCAGAATTTTTATGTAGGGTAATAAAATTTAGAAAATCATACCATTAATCATTTCATTAACTATATAACTGATGTATTTACAAACAATTTACCTAATATTTAACTCAGCTCTATAAAATCTAAAGTTTTGAACTAAAGTCTTTAAAGTTGTATCTGTAGTGTACAGTGTAGTATAGTAGTTAGTAGACTAGCTAACCAGATCCTGGTGAAGATCGTTTAAAGCCAAGGTAATTAAAGGACCAGATAACCAGTCAATATTTTTTTTATGATTTTTACGACTTTCATATTTTTACCTTTAAAACATAGGTCTATACTATAACACAGGTTGGTAAATGTTCACCAGATTCCTCAAAACTTAATTTTTTTTAAAGTCACCCATTTTCAAAATAAAAATTCCTGATTTATAAAATTGTGGCCAATTTTGGCCGCCAAAATCATGTTTTTCAAGACAGAGTTAATAGGATTAAAGATCAAACGAAGCTAGGTGTATTTAAAAAATTTGAATTTTTTATTAATTTTTTTTGTTAATTAAAATTGAAATTGAAATTGATAATTGATACCAAACTCCAAACCAAAACCAAACCAAAAATTGTTTTTTATGCAGAATAGAAGGTAGTTTTGAGACTGACAGCTTTTTACAAGCACTATAGCCCGATACCTAACAGCCATAGCGTATAGTCCATTACAAATTTGCAGTGCAGTGGCATTCTTCAACAGATACTTACATTACATAACCATAAACATAGCTTTAGCTATAGGCTACAGCTACAGTATACTTTAATATAAGGAGGTAAGCTTTAATGGTTAGGGTACTTTTACTTTACACTTTACCTTATACAACTATCTGTATAACAAACCTCAGCATTAAAATTTTCAAATCAAATTAAGACTTACCACTTCATCCTTGGTTCTTTGAAGCTCAAGACTTTGTTCACTAATCATCGATGATTGACAGCAAATGGTCCAAGCCAGGTATAAAAGCGTGATGAACATCACCAGGATTTGCCCATTGATTTTCCACATTTTGTCTGGATTCAACAGCCCAATCTTCTTTTTAGTCCGAGTGAATTGTTTTCTAATATACTCAAATGAGAAATGCAAAACTGCTCCTGGTCTCTCACGGTCAGTTTCCCCAGACGATAGTTCTCCACCAACACCAGAATCCAATTGCCTTGAATTATTCTTCCTTTTTGATTTCCTCTCCTTTAAATTTCGCTGAGATTGAAAAGACAAATAATGTTTAGCCTCATTTATTGTGTAAAGACGCTCTGAATTCTCATTAACTGGTAGTACATTGTCATAGTCATTGTTGATAGGTAGTAGTGGATTTGTGGATGCTGATACTGGAACTGGAGTTGAACCCCTCTGATTTACTCGAATTTCAACAATTTTATTTGATGATATTTGGTCATTTTGAGCCTCATTGTCCTTTTCACAGATATCATGGATCATTTGGTCGACAACTTGGAATGGGACAGCTTGACTGGGATCTTCATCATCACTGGAAAAATAGGCCGAGGCAGCTGAGATTTGTTGAATGTTTTTCACTTTCCTTGGCGTTGGCATCCTCAAAAAATCTACAAAATTTTTGAAAATATTCGTAGTTAAACTATTTATAAAATAATAATTCTATTGTACTTCTACAATACTTCTACAATATATGAATTATGAATTATATAATACATTATATATTGAATATTAACCTGTTTATTTCTACTTACCAATATTTGAAGAAATATTTGAAGAATTTGATCAAAAAAATTTCAAAATCAAAAAATTATTAGAAATGAAGCGTCACTTCAAAAGTCCAAGATCAAAATCTCTTCTTTTTTAGGGTCCCAAGTCCCAACTTCCAACTTTCCTTCCCAACGCTAGTAATTTCAACCTCAAGAGTCAAACTACTCTGTACTTGAAAGATGTATAACAATTTTTATGATTAATATTTTACTTGCAGTTGTACTAGCTTAACTTTAACTAGTATTTGTACGTATACTCGTAGTATAAAACGTACAAATAATTACGTTTCTTAATTTGACTTTTTAATAAACCATTTGAATTTTTGAACTCTTGTTGAAATAATTTAATTTATTTATGTAGTATACAGATATCTAATCTTAAGTAGGTAGCTAGCGGTAAGAAGGTTCTTGTATAGGTAGAATAGAAGGTAGAAGGTATAACAAAAGGAAGCACTTGGCTATTTATGGTAAGGTAACTTATTTAGAGCTTAAAATCTTACATCGGCAACTACTTTGTATCATGCAGATTCAAAAAGATTCGTCCTAACATATAAGTACCCTGCCTAAAATACCTACATATAAAAACAGACAAGAAATTACTAATCGTAAATGCATATTTAGGTAGTAGGTAAATATGCAGTAATAAAGTAACTTAATTTCTATGAGTAGTAGATATTTTAAACTTAAACTTAAACTTATTTAAAATAAACTAAAGATAAATCAAAAGTTTGTTCTGAACTGTATATGTACAGAAGGTACTATTGAATTTCTGTAAATGAAAAATATCGAATGTTATTCCTTATTTTTACTCCTAACTATGCTATATGTTGTTATAGTTAGATTTACTATTACATATAAGTATTAACCTTATTACCTATTAAAAAATATTAGTTTACTTCTTGTAACTTGTACTTGTAGGATGTATTTCTAGCTCTAGCTACTATTGGAAGTTGGTATGTAGTAGACTACTTTGCCTAACTACTTTGCATGGATAGAGATAAAAAAGCAAAAATGTTTCAGTTTTAAAAGATTAAGATTATGATGTTAGTAAAGGTTTCTTTGTGGTCGAAATGCTGAATACTAGGAAATATTAAATAAAATATCAAAAATAGCCTATTGACCACTGCCCCTACAAATTACAAGTATTTTACATATAAGGTACACTTTTTAACTTAATAATATACTGGATACATAAGTTAAAACATAAGTATGTATTTACATTTTTGAAAATCTATGCACTTATTACTGTATAAACGTGTACTTGTCTACTTTCCTCTGCGTATTTTACAAAATCGCTTTTACAATATTATTTAAAATAGTAAGAGTAAGTACTAGTACTGATAACTGATAGTACACTATAGTAGTTATAATACTAGGTATGTATGTATGTAGTTGTTTCAATACTCGAAAAAAACAATCAAAGATTTATTTTGATTTTTACTATCAATAGTAAAAAAAAATTCCTCCAAGATTTGCTTCAAGATTTTTCGATATCTCGTCATGAGGGCAAGTTCTCCAGGATTTATGGCTTCTCTATTTTTGATCATTTCTTGTGGGATTGGCAGCTTATTTTTTGATACACTGATCATTGACAGGTATTTCAGAGGACCGGAAAATTGTGGTGGGGTTAAAAGAGATGAATTAATTAAGCGTAAGTAAAATCAAAGATACATAATATCTAATTTATAATTATGATTAGCTTTAGATTTTGATAGTTAGATTGAACTAATAGAAATTGAATCAAGAATTAATTAATATTGTTTTTTAGGATGGGGTCAATTTCCAGTACGAGCTCAACAAGAAATTTTTGGGCAACACATTGCAACTGATGCAGTTTTCCGTTTCGTTTATGCCCACTTATCTGAGGAAAATCCAACAAAATCTCTGGTCATTTCATTTCACGGTATATTTTGAATCTAATATTTTTGACTACTATATGTATACCCTATAATGTACAGATATATCTAATTAACTAATTAAAATTTATGGTTTGTCTTAAGGTTGGCTTGGAGGTGGCAAAACTCTTTTAAGTAGTCTAGTAGCTCAAACACTTTTTGAAGGCGGTATATCAAGCCCAAATGTCAACTATTTGATCGGACCAAAAGACTTTTTGCCAGACTCGGACCAACTTAGACATAATCAAGTACATAACCAATCTAAAAATTCAGTTAAAAAAATCTTTGTAAAATCTTTGTAAATTTGTGAATTTTTTTTAAATTTTAAGAAAAAACTTGTGGATTTAATCGAGAAAGGCTTACAGACTTGCTCCTACACTTTATTTATTTTTGATGAAGTTGACAAAATGCCTAGACAGGTATAACAAAACAGTTACCTACTTATAATGTCTATATACCTTTTAGATTAGTAAAATTACCGCAATTTGTTTTGTAAAGGTATTTGATTCTCTAACACCTTATATTGATTATCATGGACCCATTGGTAAGACATTATTAAAAATTCAAAATCGCAGATTGTATTTTTAATGGTGCATTTATGAACTTTCATTATCGTTTTGAATGAACATAAACTTTAACTTTTTTTGCAGGGAATGAATAAAATTTTTATTCCAAGAACAAATAAAAATTGATAAAACAAATATCAAATTATGAGAGCAATACAAAGAATATCGGTAGATTTAAAAAAAAAAACTTTAACTTTATTCAAATTCAAACTAGGTATATTTTTAACTAAAATAACCCAAATTCTTAAACATTTTGGATTTTTATCGGAAATTTTGCCTAAAAATAATGAAAATTCATAGAAAAAACGCAAAGAATGATGGATTTTTTCAATACATGACATAATAATAAGCTATTTTCTACTTCGTACACTTCATACTACCAAATTTCTTTCTTTTCTAGGTGGAAAAGATTATCGGAAATTGATGTTCATTTTCCTCAGGTACTTGTATATTTATATAAATGTAATATACAATACAATACGATATTTATTACTTTTAATAATTAACTAATTTTCAGCAATAACGGTGGAGAGACAATAAATCAAATAACTTATGATAAAATCTCAGAATTGCGGAAAGTACGAGAAGAACTTGTTCTTTTTGATTTTCGAGAACCACTGGCCAGGGGAGTCTTTAATGAACAAGGTCAGTTAAAAAATTACTACACTTTCTAGCTGTGAATCGAAACTTATACGAGTACTTTAATAGTTTTTCAGCAATTTTTGTGATATTTTAAATCTAAATACTGACAAAGTTAAAAAAGTCGGAACAAGAAATTACTTAGAAAAATTTCGAATAGAATTTTAGAAATACCTACCTATATATACTCAAATCAAATAGCGGTTAAGGTCTTTGCGACTGAATTTTTTTAAAGAGTTATTTAAAAGATTTGGTTTCCAAATTCCAAATTAAATACGAATTTTTCATTGAATTTTACACATTTATTACTATATCCTAAGGATGAGTACTATATCCTATCGTTTTTTTTTTTAGAATTTTTTCAGTTTCATATAAAGAGTAGAATCTGTTTAGAATTTAGAATATAATTTTTGATAGGTACATAGTACATATAATTTGGATTCATATTTTAAACTTAATAATTTCCAGGTGGGCTTCACAAGTCAGAGGTGATCAGCAAAGTTCTCATATCACACTACATCCCATTTCTACCGCTAGAATACAAGCATTTACTTTTATGTGCCAAACGCGAGCTTAAAAACAAAAATGTGCTTTTTGTAAAACCAGAACAAATCGTGGATAAAATCATGTTTTCTTCTGGTGATCCAAGATTTGCTCAAGAAGGCTGCAAAAATATTCAAAGTTATGTCAATTACTTTGTTCACGAATCACATTTTATCTAAACTTTACAAACTTTACGCAAATTTTTCAATACATATTTTTGCTTTTATGAACTTTTATACCTAGATATTTTACATTAGGATTAGGATTTTTTTTATTTTATTTACATATATTTACATGAATGAATTCAAATGGCAAAAATTATATTTTAGTTTTAAGATAATTGTACAAGTTGTTTTTTAGATCTCTATTTTTCCAAAAACATTCGATCACTTTGCAATTAGAATATTAAACTACCAGTACTATCTACATATTTAGTACGAATAAGGTATGAATAAGAATTTTTGATGAATTTCAATTTTTGTACAGTTTAAATTAGAAAAATTTTATTTGAATAAAAATTTAACTTTACCTAACTGTATAATAGAAGTACAACAAATCGAGATAATAAGTTAACAGAATTATATTATGAAATATGAAATTATCTTTAAAAGGTTATATTCTTGTATAAGTAAATGTATAATTTTGAAATATTCAAAGTATTTCAGATTTCAGATTTCAGATTTCAGATTTCAGATTCAGATGCTTAAACTTAATTTATAAAAATTGTACAATTATATATCGGAAAGAAATGCAAAATAGAATTATAGCCCCTAAAAGTAAATAGATTTTCTTTTGAGTTGAACCATCAGAGTTGGCTTCGGTGATTTCTTCGGAGATATCTTCATTGTCAGTGAAGGTCGATGAAGAAGGACAACTTGCTGGTAATTGCAATTGTTCCCAAGTATTATTTTGGAATGGAGGGATTTGATAAGCATCAGCTATTTTTAATACAATAAAATATAGTAACAATAGTTAGCAATGTAATAATACTTACGATACGATTACAATAAATAGATCCATACTTTATTATGTCGGTACTAATTGTATAAGCTAGCTAATTAACTTAACTCCTACATATAGGCACTTTTAATACTAGAAATAATCGAAAAGTATAAAGTACCTACGTGTATTTACAAAAAATGAGAATTTCAATTGGAAACCCGAAAACTCTCGGTTTTTGATATTTGAATCAAGATCAAAGTTTTCTGAATAGGTAGTTTATATTATATGGTACTAGTTTGTACAGTATAATCTTAAAAAATTATCAGAGAATCAAACTTTGATATAAAAAATTCATGAATGAATCGCCAGGTATTCTTCAGCAGAATTTCAGAAAAATGAGGAAAATTTTAATTTTATGGATTTAGATTTTCTGATAACTTTTTTTTCCATTATATAAAGACATCTTATGAAATATTAAATTACATAATAAGGCTACTTACTATCCTTAGGTTCGTCAATTCTGATGACAATCGAAGGCTCAAAATTAGCAAAATTATCACTTTTCATTTTAATGCTTAAGATTTATAAGGTAGGTACACACTTAGGTAACAATTAACAATATATTAACTCTTCTGAAGTTATTTCCTCATTAAAAGTAAAAAAGAAAAATTGAGACTAAAAATACGGATATTATTCGGCCTCTGATTTGAATGCTTGGATTTCAAGGTTTTTTAAATAAGTCAGCAGTAGTCTACAGTTACAGTCAAAGTCTAACTATTTAAAAATATTATCCTTACACACTATCCTATTTCTCATCTACTACTAAAACACTCACTTTAAATAAAATCCATAATATTTTAGTACCAATACTCTGTACATTACTCACTAAACTAACTACCCACCACCTTATAAAGTTATTTCTTAAGCTATAAAATTATAACACTCACTCAAGACTCAAAACAATTTTTAATCTAAAATCTTAATCAAGATCTTTAGGTACCTAGTAAATCTGTATATTTTCCACTTCTATTTCTTTTTTGGGATAAAAATGCAATTCAAATCTATATATCCTTTTTGGTTAAAAGACTTTTCATGCTTCATTTTTATCAAAATACAAAGATTTTTATAGTAGTAAGTACCTACTTCTACTACTGGTTTTATACCCTTTTCCTTATGTTACTTACGATTCGATGAAGAATAAAAATAAATAATCTAATAGTAAAACACATTAAGGCTAAGATTTTTATAGACTAGTTGTTACGAGTGCCTACAGTAAAAATGTAGTACAAGTGCATTTTTGAATTTTTACGAATTTTTTTTGCAATTTGAAATTGTACCTGGTTATTCCGCTTATCTCTAAATGAACTCCATAAAAAATTTCTTTCTATTAAGGATTAAGTAAAGTAGTTTAATTACCATCAATAGATTTATGATAAAAATAAAAATTCCTGATTTTTTACTATGTACTAGTATACTCAGAATCAGAGTAAGTACCTATACCTACCTATCTACTAATGTATGTACTAGGAATATGTATGTACTAGGAATAGAGGATCGAATGTATAGTATTATAATGATGTAGTAGGTACTAGCTGAGCTATGTACTAACTAGTATTCTATGAATTGAAAAAGTAAAAATAATGATTTCTGATTCAATATTTAAAAAATCGAATTTAATGATTTTTAATCAAAATATATTCACTTGGATAATTTAATTACATCATAAAAATTATTAGCATAATCGAATCGATGAATAATAATGTTTTAGTTTTAGCTAAATAGCACACAGAGGAACGTTATGGTTTTCGAAGACTATTCTATTCATTAATCATTATCCTATTATTTTAAAACTATAATTTTAAAAAATAATAAATTAACTATTGTAGTATTATACAACAATTGAATTCTTTCTAACTTATATAGCCTAAAAAATAATAATTTATATAAACTTCTTTTAGATATAAATAAACAATAAAAACTCAACAATCTTGTAGATATAGATAATAGGTAGAGATAAATAAAACGATGATTTTCATGTTACTTGGATAAGAATAATAGAGTACTTACTATACTATGAGCACACTATTTTTGCTGATTTAAAGGTTAACACCATTTGGAATCGGAGAACTTCTTTTTGGTCCATTATTTCTTCTAATTCGATTATTACTATTGTTATTATTATTATGACTATGTCTCCTTTCTCTTTGATCATTCAGCCAATTATTTCTCGAATTGTCTAAATCACCACCTTCAGAACCAGAACCTTGAACCATATAAAAGTTAATATATTTTCTATCAAATTTAAATGAAAAAGAGTTACCTGAATGTGAAGAATAGTCGGGTGTATAATCATTTCGATCATCTCTTCTAATTGGAGACAATAATGGATCATCTAAATCTGAATAATTTGGTGACATTCGACCTAAAAATACAATGAATATGATTAAAATAGTTAAATAAATTTAGAGTGTTTTTAAAAAATAAAAAACCTAAGGGTGCTGGACGCATTTGATCTCTTTCTGATACTCCTAGTGGTAGAGGGGGAGGAGGCATAAAATCATCACCAAGTCCTAATTTAAAATTATTGTTTAAAATGATTAACAAAATGAAAAATATAAAAAATGTTAAGTGGTAAGAAGCAGCCTATTAAACTCTGGAAGAAAAACCCAACGATGGTCTCATTTTACATGACTTTATATAAAATAAAACCAAAGTGAGGGCTTTCAACAAAAATTAAATGTACAAACTACCTATCTGATACATGCTACAAAAAATAAATAAAAATATGGACCAATTTTTTCAATGATCAATTTAACTAATAATAATTGCAATTCTAAATATTTACCAAAATAACTTGGAACTTCTTCTTCAGACATTGGTGGTGGTATCATTTCGGGTGGAATAAGGGGCGTTGAAATACCATATGGAAATTCGCCATTAAGATTTAAATTAGCTTCACCTAAAAAAGATAAATTGTTTTTGTTATGCAATGGTATTTAATTTTTTTTTCAATTATGGTCTCCTTACTTCCTTCTCCTTCTTTTTCCTTAGTTAATGCTAGCAATTTTTGTCTTAAAAACTCTGCTTCCTTTCGAGCATCTTGAGATTTTCTCTCTGCTTGGCATAATGATAACTAAAATTACAGTGAAAAATTAATTAGTTTATATAATAACTAAATAAACTAGGTTAAAGTACCCTACTTAATAACATTGTAAAGACATAAAATGTATAAATAAAATGTAAACATACCCAATTTTCATGCCCTTTAACTTCTAGAGATCGAATCTCATTTTTATGTACAATTCTCTGATCTTCAAATTCATCCTTAAGCTTATCTATGGTATGTTTGAGCTCTTTTATTTCATCCATTTGATTTTCAATCATATTAATTA
Source organism: Nanhermannia cf. coronata Gr-Ori-00579 (assembly GCA_034699045.1). Classification (NCBI taxonomy): domain Eukaryota; kingdom Metazoa; phylum Arthropoda; class Arachnida; order Sarcoptiformes; family Nanhermanniidae; genus Nanhermannia; species Nanhermannia cf. coronata Gr-Ori-00579. The sequence continues at coordinate 14,930 of JAQIXA010000821.1, forward strand.
AATCATCTTTGTCTTTGCCCCTAATAGTTTTTTCTACTTCATATTTTTCAACCATAGTTCTCAATTCATCTTCCTTTTCTTTAAACCAAGCTTCTAAAACCTTTAATCTATTCTCAGCCTTTTCTTTTTCATCTTTTAATGAGTCTAAATTTGCTTTCATTTCATTAGAATCCTCTGAAACAAGAAATATTTATAAGAATAAGAATTTATAAAATAACATAAATTTAGTTAAGTAGCAATTGAAATTCTCACTTGATAAACTATTTTTCTCAATAGTCAATGACTCTACTCTGGATTTTAATGATACAACTTCTTCTTCAGCATTTGCGAGACGAGCTTTTTGTTCAGCAATATCAATTAAAGGTGAGTCTTCCCCTAAAGTCTCCTTTAATGCTTCAAGTTCATTTTCTTTAGCAGTAAGTTCTTGGCTTATATTAGAAACAGTTTCTTCATATTGACCAAGAATTTTCTTTAAATCTTCAAATTTATCATTTAAAAGATTTTTATCATCTAAAATAAAAGAATAGAAAGTTTAGCATTGTCATTGTATTGTAAGTAAAAATCAAAAGTAGAATCAACTGCAATAAAACTAATTCTAAGTAGGGTACCTGTCAATAATTCGAATTCCGTTTCAGCCTTTCTCCTTAAATCGACCTCAGTAAGCAATTTGGTTTTCAATTCTTCAATCTCTTTTTCTAATGTAAGTGATTTGAATTTGAAAGTCTCGCCAGAATGCTTTTCTAATTCAAAATCCATCGATAAGTTGGCAAAAGTTTTCTTTAGTGACTCCAAATTTTCGGATGAATATTTGTAAGATTCTTGAATTGACACCAAAGCATTTTTAAGTTTTTCACGTTCTTCATAAGCCTATATTACAAATTAAAACAAATTTGAAGAAAATTGAAAATTATATAAAAAATACCAATTGAAAAAATATATTAATATGTTAATACCTTATTCCTTTCTGTCATTGTAGCTTCGACAAGTCCTTCAATTTCCGATGCAACTTTTGCGGAATTTCTCAATTCATTCTTAAGAGTTTTCAATTGATCTTTTTGCTTAGTTTCGAGCTTCTTCAAAATATGCAGCTCCAATTCAAGTTGCTCAATCCTTTTTTGATCATCGTCGTATGCAAATGCTTTCTTTTTAAAATGATCAAATTCTTCTTGTTGATTTTCATAAGCAGCATTTACTTTCCAAAGTGTTTTATTAAGTTCAGTCACTTTCTTTTTTAATGGACGGACGGCCATAAATCCCTCAATGAAATAGTAAGGTACACAAATTGAGACTAAAGTCAAGGCGATGATCCCGGTGAACACGAGAGCATCATCAACATCCAAAATCGTATCTTGAAGATGTTCTGGAAGAAATTCTAAAAGTGATGTACTCAAATACTTTATTACAAAAAAGAAACTGGACTTTTCTCCTTCGATGGTATGATTATGATCATGAATTTCATGAGAATGAGAATGAGGCATATTTATTTCTGGTGGGGGAATCGGTGATGTTGACTCTTCTACGTTTAAATTAATAGGATCAATTTTTTCAACTGGTAATTCTATGTTTTGATGAGTATGATCATGAATTTCTTGAATTTCTGGAGCAGTTGAAGCTGTCAATTCTTCTGTTTCTTCCTCCTTAGTTGGATCAGCTTTTTCAATAATTTCTAATGCTGGTTGAATATTTAGAATATTTGTATAGTTTGTATGATCATAATCAAAACTTTCGTCAGATGGTAAATTCTCTTCTGATGTTGGAACACTGGTATTTGGTTCCTCATTCCCATCTTCATATTTATCTATAGTACAAAATATAGAGTAAGTTAAGGTACAAAATAAAGAGTAAGATAGGCAGGCTATAGGTACAGCTAATGACAATTCATTTAATTTTAAGAGCTGAATTAAATGTATCTATAAAACTTTTAAAAAGAAAATAAAAGTTAAGAAAGGAAACCCCACTTACCAACTGAATGAACTTTTTCCACAACTTCTAAAGGCTCAGTTGATGATGCTGACGTTGACTCTACTTCCTCACTCGTCTGATTCTGATCATAATAATCATGACCTTCTTGTGCTTTCGGTGATGGTACAATTGGTTCAGTATCATCTGGACTGCTTGGGACTGGAACGACTTGCTCAACAACTGTGTTTGACGATGGTGGTACTGATGGTACAGCTGGAGGTGATAAGGGTTTCTCTTGACCTTTTACAGTAGGCTCACCTATATATTGATGATTATGATTACCTATATATGAATAAAAAACTTGATAAAGAAATATAGTTAAAGCTTACCAACTGAAACTGGATGGACATTTTCCACAAATTCTAAAGGCTTAATTGTTGACGATGACTTATCTACTACCTCACTCGCCTGGTTCAGATCATCATGTACTTTTGCGGCTTTCGGTGATGGTACAGTATTTTCTACTACTGAACCATCTGGGACTGAATCAACTTTTTGTTCAACAACTTTGTCCAATGATGGTGTTACTGACGGTGGTGGTAAGGGTTTCGCCTGATGACCATTTACAATATGCTCACCTGGAAGTTGATGATTATGATGTAGATGATTAGCATCAGCTGATGGAGGCTTCAAAAATGACAAATCACATAAAACAGATGATGCAAGTAGAAGTAGATGACATAAAAATATGTAAAATTTCCAATTCATAATGGCTAATAAATATGACTAAATTATACAAGTATAAACATTAAAAATAGTTAAATTTGGAGTCGACAAATCATTAAAATTTAGAAGTAAATTGTAATTAAAGTTAAAAATCTGTTAATTTTTAATGATCATTCATTAATGAAATTAAATGATCAACAAAAAAACCTAAAAAAAATGAAAAAGTAAAAGTCAATTTTTTGGACTTTTTTTTCTCATAAAGTTGGCACTTGATCAGCAAGTAGCAATCCATACGTGTGAGAGAGTGCCACTTTTCTTTTGAGAGCTCATTTTATGGGGCATTTTAATTTTTATTTAAAGATAAAAAAATTAATTGGTTGGAAGTTGGAGTTAGTTGGAGAGATGATAAAAATAAATGATAAAGTTAGTTTATTAATAGTTAATGGTTCATGGTGGTCCATAGTCTATGATTTATGATCATCATCATTATCACTATAATGAATTAATTCTCCCAAATAGTAATATGTAGTATTATAGTATGTATGTATACTGTAATTATCTGTAGTCTGTAATCTGTATTATCTAATAAGGAAAAGGAAAGGATAAGGAATTTTGGTCAATGCAGTGGTATAATAGGCATAATATACTGACACTTATAAATTGTAAAATATAATTTTTGTCCAAATCTGAAAGTAAACTAGGTACTTATTTAGACAAAAATCTTACTATTAGTGTCTAATTATCTATGATTTATATATTATTTTATAAATTGGTATAATATAATACAAACCTAACCTAACCGAAACCGAACCTAGAGATTTTTATGTTTAATACCTTGGGTTATGTAGAAGTTATTAGAAGTTGAAATAGAATAGCTAGCATGTAGTGAATGAGTGCAGTGCAGTGTAGTATAGTATAGATATAGGTAGATTGCTAAGATAAATAGTTTAGGTTAGTAAAAAATAAAGAAATAGGTAATCTAAAGATGACTTTTCATATACCTAATTCAGTCAGAATAGAATCAGAGTCAAAAATTCAGATCTGAAAAGCCAGATTATACTACAAGCATAGATGCGAAAATGGTTGCCAAAATCTGGTTGTTCAGGCCTTAATAACCTTATATGTTCATATGCATTCCATATCCATGTAACTACTGTATTGAGTTTATGCATACCTGCAAATTTGCATTATCATATCATTATCATAATATACAGGTCCTTGTGACTTGTGCTTACACTAAATCAAATTAAGTTTTAAACTGAATTTCGGTGATGTACCTAGTTTAAATAATAATATTTAGGCCAATTAACATTATCGACCATATTTACCATTTTTAATGAATAGTCGAGCGAGTACCCAGTATTCAGTATTCAGTATTCAGTATTGATTATTTTTAATTAATTACCCATTAAAAAAGTAATTTAGAAGAAAAAAGATAGGAAAGTAAGGTTAGCTTCGATTATCAAGATCATATAAAAATTAATAATTCAATAATGAATTGGATTTTAAAATCAATCAATATCAATAAATACCTTATCAAATCAACCTACTTTAGTTAAAATTGGACAAATTATAATGACAGAATATGATGGGCACTGGCACTAGTACCAGTATGAAGTATGACATGACATTTGTTAAATAAAAATAATTTGACTACTATCATCGATGCGTGATCAATTCAAAATTCAAAAGGCAGCCATGTACTTATGTAGGTAGTATGTATATCTTACGGTACGGGTATTATTATTGGCAATTTTGGCAAAGTAAGCAAATTCATAAAAAATGCAATAAAATTAATGATTGGAACCATTAGCAACTTTATAATTTATTTTGTTTTTGTCCTAATTATCCGCATATTCTCAAATTCGACATTTTTTTCCGAAAACTTCAATCATTTTTCAAAGGTTGCTCTTTCACTCCGGTTCCTATTTTTTTTTAGTAAATCGGTTGAATTTAATTGAAGAAAAGGAAAAGAAAGTTTGTTTGGTGACATTTTTTGAACAATTTGATCAATTTTGGACGAGTGGAATGGATACGGTAGTTGAGGGTGAGTGGAACAATGACTACGAGTTCAAGATGGCCAAGCCCGAGGATTTTCCTAATATCTTAGCTATGCTTCGGGAGTCTTTTTATACGTAAGAAAATATACCCTAAAAAATGATTTTCATATAATTCTTTTGGTATTTTTTACCTTAATTTACCTTATTTTGTTATGCTCTTCAGGGATGAGTATTTGAGTAAGCTTGTGAATGTTCCAAAAGAGGTATGTACTTATGGAATCTAATGCATTATCTTATCATTTATCAAAAACTATCCTTAACTTCTGATATCCTGCTTTTCAGCATGTCTTTCAGTATAGTTATACTGAAAGAGTAGATTACATTAAACCCTACCTTATTTAACTAACTAGACCAAAATTCAGCTTTCTGAATCAAAGCTAATAAGTCTGATTGTGAATAGTCAATTAAGCATTATCATTTTACATTTTTTAAAGGCAATGGATGAACTAGATTTATATGTCGTCAAGATTTTAGAAAAAAAGATGAGCTTCATTGTTTTGGATAAAAGAAACGAAAAGGTAAGTTCTTTATGTAATGGTTATACTGATACTGTATACCTACCTATTACAGATAGGTACCTTAATTATAGCTTTGTAATTCAATTTACCTTAATCTAGTCACCTAGTCATATAATTCAGATTTGAAAAACCAGATTTTTTAATTAAATGTATCAGGGTTATCGACCTATTATACGATTACGATCCTATATTATAATACTTTTACTAGGTATAGTGTAGGTATTTACATTTTTTGAAAAAAAAAAGAACTTTAATGCCCATTTTTTGGTCTGTGTTTTTGACATTTTCAGGAGATTTTATACAATATCCTAAACTATTACCTTACCTAAAAACTATTAAACTATTACCCTAACCCTAATAAGAACAAGAACCTACATAATAGTATAATCTATACCGAGCATATTCTTGATTATTTTATTGGTTTGTAAGGTGATCGGTGCTAGGATTACATCAGTTAATACATTGGAAGAAAGGGTTGAAGAAAAGGATGAGGAAAAGACCAAGCCATCTGGATCATTGAAAGCACAAACGACCGCTTCAACTGAATTCAAGATTAAAGAGTCTCAATTGATCGTTCAATTTTTGGAAAAGTTGGCTTCAGCTGTCGATATTTTCGAGAAATTTGAAGTCAATAGATTTGCACATCTTATGATTATTGGTAAGTTCTATATATCTAATTAAAACTTACCAAATTTAGTCAAGATCTTGTAATCTACAAATCTAAATCCAACTAATTTTTATTCTTTTTTTTCGATAAAGCTGTTGACAAAGCTTATCGTAAAAATGGAGTTGCCACTGAAATGTAATACCTGTACTCGTATAATACAATACAAAATACTTTGTACATGAAATTGACTTTTTTTCATTTGATTTCCAGGTACAAACGTGCTTTGGCCCAATTAAAAGTTTGTCTCTCGTTCTGCTTTATAAAATATATAAATTAAAGAGATTTAAATACCTACCTACTTAATTCTCAAGAAGCTAACCCTACAAAATGAATGCTTTATTTTCCTTTTAGTATATGGATTTGCCACTTGCTGTTTGTATTTTTACAAATGACTATGCTCGGCGTAAGTCTAATTCTTTATAAAAATAGATAGGCATTCAAACTCAAATTATCAAATTTTCTGAGATTTATATTTATGAATCTATCTTTAAAGGAGCTGCTACAAATCTTGGATTTGAAGAAGTTGCAAGGTTTTTTCGATATGCCTAATTTGTTTTAAAATGATATTTTTGCTAATTTTTCGATTTTTTTGCAGACTTCAATTTTCGGAACATTTCGTCAACTACAATTGCTCCACTGATGAATATGCATCAATGCACATTATCCACTTAAATAAATAATTATACTATCAAACTTCAATAGCTAATACCCTATAAATATTTTGCTTAAATTTAAATTCAAAATCAAAATCAAACACAAAAACTAAAACTAAAATTAAACTAAAGGTCTGGACAAGGTTAGCTATTATTCATTCATGCTTGAGTATTGTAATAATATTGTAATATCAGTAGGTAAATAAGAGAAATTGAAAGGGTTACTTCTTAAAATTTATTTTGTATGCGATATTTTAATTTAAAATGATTACACCTATCTATGTATATTGTATATCTCAAATTAATGCAAAATTATAATAATTTAAATGTATGTAATGTAGTTGATTGCTGTTCTTGTGATTAGAAAAGTATAATAAATTAATAAAGGTTTTTGCTTAAACTAAACACATAAAACAAGAGGGACTTGATAAATTGCACTTTGTTACGATCACGTCACATTGCTTATAAGTTAATAGATAGGTAGTAATTAGTAAAGTAGGTATTATGAGTATAAGTTAAGTTTTTGCAATTTTTACAATGATTAATAACAGAATTAGCACTTTAGATTAAAAAGCATTTAGACTGCATAATTAAAGGCTAAAATCAATGTGATGATAGTAAAGGGTTAGTAATAATGATAAAACTTTTTGGTAACACAAACTTTAAAAGAGAATTAATCAGAATGAGGTGGCTCAGTTGAAAAATAAGGAGCAGAATCCTGAGATAATAATGTGTGACAGAATCCGCAAACTGAATAATCTCGAGTTCCTTGGCGAATAGAACGAGCTAGACATTCAGGACAATAAATCCGACCACAATGACAGCAATTTTCCTAAAAATACATATACATAGTAAATTAGATTTATATAATGTGATTTTAATTTATTTTATAACAAATACCTTTTTTAAAAGTACATCGAAAATTTTCTTACATCCAGTGCATTGATCAATATCATCAGGAAATTGCCATCGAACTTCTTTCTCAGCTTGTCTAATTGATTCCAATCCTACTTGTAATGATTTTGATAAGGAAATTAGATCTCTTTGCAAATCTTCAGAGTTGGTTAAATCCTTTCTAAGAGACGATATTTTCGATTGCAATTCTTGCTAATTAAGAATAGAAAATGAACATCTAATAACTACAAATAACAATAAATACTGATATAGGCATAAAGCAGGATTGTAAATAGAAAGTACAACAAAAAAAAGTAGGTAAGCCTCTGCTGTATTCCCAATCCAATCCCAAAATATAAAAATGCGGCATCAGTAAAAAAAAAAAAAAAAAAAGTATGAAAATGCATAGCTTCATTTGTGATTCATCAATATAAATAAAATCATATTCAATTTTATTTTATAATTTTAAAGGCTGAACTAAAATAATGGCTTCTAGTATAGGTAAGTCAATAAAATCTAAAATTCTTAAAACTGTATGTAGTGCAGGAAAAATATAAAAATTAAAAGTGCATTTTTAAATATGTAATTTCAGCCTTTTAGCGTTTGTTGATTACCTTTTCTTTAGTTAATTCTTCAACTTGTTTTTCTTTTCCGGAACTAGCACTACTATTACTTTTATTATTATCTTGTTTTTGTTGATGATCACCAGACTCATAAGTTTGTAGTTTAATTCTTAGATCTCCCACTAATTTTTCATACCGTTTTAAATCATCTATGTATTTATGTTTTTTGATTTTGTAATCCGTTAGTCGTTCTCTATAAGTATCCAAAATATAAATGATCAGTATTTAGCTAAAATCTTTATATTAATTAAATTACCTTAAATTATTTATTTCAGCATTAAGATTTTCTTCAATTCCCCTCCTTTCTTCTTCCTCCATTTGAACTCGATCTTTTAAAAACTTCAATTCACTTTCAACTTCTTCTTTGCCAACTTTGACATTTATTAAATCTTCTTTTAGTCGTAACACCATTTCTTGTAATGGCTAAAAATGAAATTAGAAATATTTTAAAATAGGCTGGTTTATGTCTGAAATTAACTATGCCAGGAAGTTAGAATTCAGCAGAAAAAGAAATGAATTAAAAAACGAACCCTTATTAATATTATTCACAAAAGTGAGTGTCTAAGCCCTTTCAATAAAATGTCATATTAATCTCTATCATGATTATATCTTTTTTTAGAATAGAACAGGATATAAATATTTCTAGCCTTAATTGACCTAATATTTACCTAGATAATTAATGGAAAAAAACTGTAGAAATAATACAACTAAATCATTCATGTCAAGCTTAAGCTTGGTCAAATTCAATCCAGAACAGATGATTCCAAAATATATTTAAACAGATAGACTGCAATTAAAGTCCAATTGTTAGGATTAGCATTAGGATCAGAACTCGTTTCGCTCACGATATTTGTCCATAAAATTATTCTATATTTAAAATTTGTACTTACCATAACGTCATTTGGAAGAGAGATGTCTTCATTTTGTAATTGTTCGGAATGTGCAACATTTTTTCCACGCAAATTATCATTTTCTAACTCAATGCTATGATTTAAAAAAAATAAATTACATATTTAACTAAACTAATGAGAAGTATTATGTATATTATTTAGTAATTTCTAGATAGTATTTACCTTTCGATTTTCCTTTGAATACTGTCTCTCTCCAGGGTCATTCTTTTTATCTGTCTCTCTGTTTCATGAATTGATTGTTGAAATGAATTATGTAGTTCCATTAACACAACCTCATAAGTTTTCAATTGCTCTTCAATTGAAATAATTTTATTTTGATAATCTTGTGATGATCGACTCCAATCATCTTCCATTTCGTTTCTATTTTTGGCAGCCTTGTGCAAGTCAGAACGTAATTTTTCAATAGTAATTTGATATCTTTCACAATCTTCGCATTTAAAAAGTTCATCTTTTTTCTCTTCAACAATAGATTTTTGTTCAACTTCGATTGGTTCAGTAATATTATTAAATTCAGTCTTTATTAATTCTAATTGCTTTGGGCTCATCATACTTTTAAGCTTTCGTATAGTCTGAAATAAAAATATTTCAATCTTAATAAAGTATTCATTATTAACGAATAAATAGCGATTGCTTACAGATTCATATGCTTCTTGAGTTTGTACAAATTGTTCGTTAGCCTTTTTCCAAGTCTCTTTTAAATCTTCATGACTTTTTCTTTCATCTTCATATCTGAAATTGTTTAGGTACAAATATTATTTTTATTTATTTAATTTATTTAATTATTTAATTTTATTTAATTTTTAATAAATCTTACTTTATTCGAAGTTCTTTTAATTGACTTTTTGTTTTCTCAAGATCATCATGATATATCGTTTTTTGAGTATTGACTAAGGCTATATACATTTCTAAATCTGCTCTTGAAGATTTCTCAGCTTCTAATCCAGTTCTAGCCTCACGTAGCTAAAATTCATATTATATAAATATTTTGTATCAAATATCAAGGATATGATTACCTTCTCATCAAGTTGTAGAGAAACTTCAGCGTCAGGATCTGCTCCAGGCTCTCCTTGTAAAAGTGACTTAACTAATGAAGCTTGTGCATTCTGAAACGCAGACAATTGTTCTTCAGAGGATCTGACTTTATTCTTTAAAACTGTCAATTCTTCTTCTAATTGTACAACTAAAGATCTTAACATTTCAGCATCCTCTTGAGCCTAGAAAATGAAAAAATAATAATATAATAGATATAATAGATATAAAAAGAACAAAATTAAAATTGTAATATTTATGAAATAATTTTGCTTACATATTTAGAAATTTTAATTTTATTAGAATTTTCTTCAATATCAGGTAGACTATCGTTACTAGTTGATAAAGTAGAATTAAGTTTGCGAGCTAATGACTTTGTCAAATTGACTGCACCGGAGAAGACTGCACCAGGGCTTACTTCACTATTCCCCGCAGTATTTCCACCAGAATTAATATAAGTCTTAATTTCATTCAATTCAGTTTCTAATCTAATATTATAAGAACGAAGACGTTGAAGTTCTGTATCATATTTTGCACGCAAATCACTTGAAGTTTCTAAAATAATGAAATAATAATAAAATATTTAACATTTTTCTAGTATTAGTACCTGTACCTACACTTAAATTTAAAAACATTATTATATTTACCTTCATGATATTTTTTAATCTGTGCACATCTTTCTCTTTCCTATATATTAAAGAAATCAAGTAGATATTTTATTAAATCACTTAAATGCTTTTTTTTAATTATTTAATTATTATTTTACATACCAGGTACACTTCATTCTCTTTACTTAATTGCTCAATTGTCACTTGACTTTTGGATTCATTCAACTCATCTTGAACTGATTTCAATTCCATTTCAACAACCTTCCGAGCTTTTCTTTCTTGTTCTAATTCCTCTAAAATATAAAAATGATGATAAAATTATCAGTATAATATCCATAATTCATAATTTTAATAGGTAGTAGGTAAGTAAAGTAAAAAAAAAATAGTAAAATTTCTGCTCCTTTATAAGGCACAGGCATTCTACCTGTGAATTCTACCTGATCTACCGATAAAAATGTCTCTTAAGCTAGATTTCGGTTACAGTAATAGTTACGACATTTACGTTAAACCCTCTCTTTAAAAGATACTTTTTTAAGGTATCTTTTATCTTGTATATAAGTTTTAATCTAAAATGATAAATATCACAGCACAAAAAATACAAATATACATATAAATTATGTACAATTACAATAATATACCTTCTTTCTGCATAAACAACTTCTTAAACTTTGCTCTCTTCTCACCGAAATCGCTCTGTAATTCACTAATGGTTTTCTCCAGGATGGTGATCTTGTCCTCATCACTCTCGCTATTCTGGAGATGATTTAACTGAACTGATTTTATACTGGATTCACCTATGAATTATTATTTTAAAAAAACCATTAAAGTAATGAATAAGTACTACTTCTTATATACCTACTCGTATAATTTTTAATTTTTGTAATATGTACCTACCTACTACTATTAAAAATTATAAGCTGTCAATTTGCAAACTTACCCAACAAGTCGTCAGTTTCAGAATCAGCAAGAGCATTATCTCCAGTGGTAATTGAGTCATCTTTTTCTTGTGGTTTTATCATTTCCTCCTCGATCGACTGCTCCATTCTCAAAACAACCTTAATAATGTACCTTTAAACTATCTTATAATTATGTCAATTAAATATTACGTACACCACAACAAACAAATCACATTTTTACTAGTTTAGAATACTAAAATTAAAATATCAAGTCCTTGAAGCATCACAGGCAGGTACAGGGAAATAGAATTATAATAAATAATAATAATAAATGCTAGTCCTTCTATGTCTACTTTAAAGATGATTAATTAACTCGAAACTAAAATTAATCAAAACTTTTTAAATGCTTTGCTTTTTGAAATAGTCCTTTACACTTTTAACTTTTATAGAGAAGAGAAAGTGACATTGTGGTCTAAATTAACTAAAATTATGCTATGTAGTTACATTGAACTTTGAACTGTAATTTTTAATTTTAATTGTAATTAGTAGGCTAACTGTAACTTATGTAATTATTTATTTAGCTAAAAAAATTTTGACGACTAATAAAATGAAAAAATCAATAGTCAATTTTGTAATAGTGCGGTATATGGCTTACCAGTATGTATAATTGTCGTACTTATATTATGGTTTTTTTTACATGAGAATCAGAGGGAAAGTTGAGAAAGGGGCCATTATACTGGTTACTCTAGTCTGTCATTTATTTTTGATTCAGCTGACAGTAGTGAGAGAAACCTAATTTTGGCCTCTCTATTACTTGAATTTATTCGAGGAGTAAGGTCAAAATTAGGTTTTTCACTACTGAATTAATCGAATAAACTGCATTTTTGATTATGTAATGTCATCGTCTTGTCTTTTCTTTATATCTGTATCTGTAGAGTCATGTCTCAATGCCAGAAGTACAATACAAACTAACTCTGTACCTGTGACCTGTACAGGTTCATCTTTTTAAGTCTGATGATGACTTTGTACTTTGGACTTGGACTGACGATGAGACTGGCCTTTGGCTGATTTGATAAATCGACCAAATCAAGACCGAGCCTAAACAATGATAAGATGGATATAAAGACATTCAATTGAATATCAATCCTTTTCATTTAAGTAATGTAATAAATACCTGACCTATCCTTATCCTATGCCTAGTGTATTAGAATAAACAAAAGAATTTGGCCCTATTTTATCATAAAAAAGTGTACAGTTCCAGATTTTACAACTCCAAATTGTAAATGGTTTTTCAATCAAAGTCAGCATCAGCAGAACCACAGAATATGAAATGAAAGTAGGTAGGTAGATAAAGGAAAGGGTTTATTACATTTTTTCAATAGTTTTAGATGACGATGTAATATTTTAGATTTTGATTTGTAAGTTTTATAAATTAGAATTAAAATTAGGATTATGATTAAGATATGATTAGTAAATAGCAATATCAGAGCAGGCTCTTAAAAGTTCTTGAGGACAATCGTTGGTTTCTGAATCATTTTTGGTACAATTTTCTACCCTATCACCTATTATAAAAAATCATCAAATTAATAGTACCTATTCATAATATTCACTAAAATACTGAGATTATAAGAAGTGAGTAGATATAAAGCTTACTTCCAATATAAGTAAATTGAAATAGACAGTGTACACACTTGACTTGTGGAGGAAGTCTCACGGTCAAATTATAAAAGCCAATGCTTTCAGTCACATTGTATTTTGTGCATTTTTCAACCTCATTTCCAACAATTTTTACAGTAGAATTGCCTTCAGAATCTTTTTCATCAGTAATTTCATCTGGACTACTGGTACTATTGTTGCGATAATTGACTATTTCTAAAATATTTTGATCGAAGCAACTTTGAGTAGGTGGAATTCCAGCATTTTTGTGAGGACAAAGTCTAAACTCAAAATATCCTAAAAAAATAAAATTGAAATTTTTAAATATACACAAGTAGATAATTTGAGCTTAACCTTTATGATCTTGGGTTATTTCAATAGTCACATTTATTTCCTAAAAATATCAAAATATGATAATATTTTCAAAAAAAGCAAAATTTTGCTTACTTCTCCTTCCTTATATTTTTTAGCTATGATTCCTTTTCCAAATTGACCACCATCCTCATTCGCTTTTGATAAAAACCATTGAAAAACATACAAACTAAAATTTAACAAAAAAAGGGAACCGACCTTCATGTGCCCCTAGACCTTGATATATGACTTTTGCAAAGGCATTTGTAATAGCATTAGCTCAAACTCAAATATAATGGAGAAACCAAGAAGGACTGGGAATATATTTTGTCAATTTTATAGGTTCTCGAAATACCACGGTTTTCTGTGCACTCAAGCCAAAATCTCAAAAGAAATAGAATTGCGGAATTCGAAATTACGACAAAATTGTGGCAACTTTGCAAAATATCCGTAATAATTCCGAAATTATGGGATTTTGACCACATTTTCGGGACCTGACAAAATTGACTAAATATTTCTGTTCTTGGGACCTATAAATTGATAAGCATCTTTAGCATGGCTTACTACTATGTCATAAATAAAGGTCCAGATGCAAAGGCATTCATTCCTTGTAAAATATTTTTTACCTCTTGGTATCTTTTCAGAATAATTATCCCCACATAAACCACCTAGAATATTTGAAATTTAAGATAAGAATTTTACAATTACCGATACTAAGGTTCCATACTATCAAATGATGCTACTATTTACTTACAAAGTCCTTTATTTGTTCCATGTAATTCTTCAAAACCACCGCAATTAAGTTTGTCATCTGACATAAAGTATTATATAGAGTATTTAATTTTTGTAATAGAAAAGTAAAGCAGAATTTCTAAAATAATCTAATAAGAAGTTATATAGTAAAATACCATTTAAATTTTCAACTGGATTGAAAGCTTTATATTCTGGAAATCTCCAAAGACTAGACCTTGATGGTGGTAATAAGAGCCTTGCAGTTCCATCAACTTTGCATAAAACAATTGAAAAAAGTCCAAAATATGAAATGAATTTAATATTATTTAACTTAACCATGATTCAAAATAAAAATTCTAAAATTTTGTTTGGAGTATAAAAAATCCTTGTCTATCAGTTCTTGTACTTATTGATGACTCTTGATGAGTAATTTGTATACCAAGGAAAAACGAAAAGTAAAGATCTCATTCAAGTACATAGTTCATTTTGCATAAATTTGTAATTAGTAGACATAAGTTAATTGGCTTAAAATTCTACTTGAAATGTACGAGAAAAGGGGCCTGCTGACTGAAAGCTGAAATAATCATGAGATTAATATACTGTAGTAGAAGTACTACTACTGAATCATAACTACGGCCACGGATACGCGTACTACAGATACAAGTATCATATAAGATATTTTAAAAAACCCTAAACCTCTAATAAAAGCTTCATAAATTTGAAATTATAGCATACATAAGCCTATAATACTCGTAATATATTTAGAATCTAGGAAAAAAATATATTTTAAAATGCTCAAGGCTTAAATACTTTAAAAATGTACCTACATATTTTAAAATTTTAAAAAGATCAAATTTTTTTTATAGTTCCTTTATTATTATCTGAATCCTTCTGAAGCCATCTGAACCCTTTTATAACAAGGCATAGAATGTACCCTACAAGAAATAATTTCATTTTCATATGGGTATGGGTACCTAAATATTTAACTAGCAGACATAGTATAGTAGTTACGTACTACTGTACTACGTACGTACTCGTATTCAAAATCAAAATGCCAATATAGCTAGGCGTAAGTACTATGCTACTACTACCTAGTGCAATGTTTCTGTTGATTCTTGAAAATGCTAAATTACTAATATCTTTACAATATACTTATGTACTTAAATTACAATATATTTATACTTATATAGTTAACTATGCACATTTAAAAATTTAAAAATTAAAGCAATAAGTAAAGTACAGGGTTAATTGTTAATTAACCCAACACTTTACCATTCCTTCTGAATTATATCCAGGAAAAGAAAAGAATCATTATTAAGTGCATTTAATATGGAATTTGGTAATGATAATAATGCTATGCGATACAGGCTATATAAATTTAGAATATATCAGTAGTATTAGAATAGGAAATTTTAAGGGAAATCATAGATTTTTAAAAATTGATATGCCAAAATATGATGGGTTTTTTTGTCATTGTACTATTTTGATTCTGATTTTGGCATTATTATGTTGTTTACACGAGTTTTATAGTAAACAATAAAGTTTATTTGCATCAAAAATCAAATATCAAGTTCAAAGCTAATTTTAAATATATTTTATATAATGTAGGCAGGCAGGTATTTTGAATCTGAATTCTTGGTAAATTGAAATGGTAATCCCAAGTCGAGGCACGAAAAAACCTAACTTACATAAGTACCTATATTATGCAGAAAAAATGCCACTTAGGTATTACTTTTGCTTTATATTTATAATACTTTACAGTATATAGATATCAGTTTAGAATTAAATATATCAGACTTCAGACTTAGAATTAGAGTTTAAAGGTAGGGTACCTATAAATAAATAATATATAGCTTATTAAAACATTCTTGGAAAAATAGAGGATGGCTTGAATTAATTAAAAAACATGAACTTGATTATCATAACAAGGAGTATAAGGTAAATAAAAAGGCTCACCATTGTAAAATATAATAATACGTATACATACTATCCGTATATGCCTATATGTATTTAAGTATATTTTTTGACGTGAATTGAGAATGAGTAGGTAGCTTTTAAAATTTTTATATAAACATGCAATAATTTAAAGTTTTTAACTGCTTGCACATTTTCTACAGAAAATGACAACTTTACATGTTGATAATAAAAAATAGATTAGTGATGTGCGTTTTACAAACTGTTTTTAAGTGCTTGTTAAAACCAGATACCTATTTATAATTAGACTATAAAGGTTTAAATATTTTTGAAAGTGATTGTTAATTATCTAAATATTTATTTAAAGGTTTACTTTATGATAAGATTCTAATCATCAGTTCAAATGCTTCTCATCTCCAAATCAGGATAAACGCATGTTTTTTTTATTACAAATATTTTTAAATTTTATTAATCGAATGGAAAAAATCCCTGCAATTTACTCGAAACTGTTTGAAAAAGACTATTATGTTTTGTACTACTGTTGTAAGTGTGATAGTTATCGTTGAGATTTGCTTGATCCTAACGTTTGTTAGAGGAAATTTGAAGTCTGAAGGTAAGATTTATAAAGAATATGTTTGTAAAAAATGCTAACCTTAAAAATACAAGTTCAAAATTTAAGACTGATTTTATTAAAATTAAACCTTCTATGTCAGTAGGTAGGTATAGTGTAAAGAGATTTTCCAACCAAAATGTCCCAAAAATCGAAATGAGTTCCAAGGGTCTTTTTTTGGAGTTTGAGTTTGGAGTCGAGAGGTTTTGAGTTTTAACTGGGGCATTTTAGCACACTCAATAATTAAAAAATCAAGAAAAAATTAATTTAAATATTCTAAATTCTAAATTCATGTTTATACTTTATTTGTAATTGTTTTATTCTTTAGCTTCTAGCTAGTATGAGATTTTAGCTAATATAGTTCTTCTATCTGTATATGCTAATATTAATATTAGCTAACTAATTAATAATCTTACATAAGCCTAAATATTTATATACTTAAGGACTTCTTCCTTTTTTTAAATTTTAGAGTGACTAAATTAACCAAATTGATCTTAATTCTGCTTAAATAGAGACTTGTAATTTAAGTGATAATTACTTTAGAACACTTTATAAAATCTGAATTGCCTAAAGACCAAAAATACTCATATTTATGTACTAGATTTTTATGAATAATAAAAAAAAGACCACTGAATGACAACTAATTATGTTTAAACCTAAAAAAACATATCTTAATTTTGATGTTTTTTTATAAAGGTAGTTGTGGACAACTGGACCTTGATGGAGATAATGAAAACACAACTTTATCTCAAGTGCCTTGGTCAGTTTATTTTTACTACATAAATGAACTCGGTGAGCGAAAAGAAAGGGCAGGAGCAATTATAAGTCCATGGACAATTTTGACAGGTAGCCTATTTTTAATGCATAAATTTTTACATTATTAATTAATGAGTAAAAATATATTTATTTTACAATATGTAATCATTATTTAACCTTAAAATGTTTAAAGCTCAATATTAAGCACTCGGAAAAAGTCCACCTATAATTTATAATGCTTATCGATAATCGATACTGATATTGTTAATTATGATTTAACATGTTAAAATTATTTTGCTTTAATACTATAATAGACTAGGATTATTTACATTTATCATGTAATTTATGATATTATATTTGACGTTAAATAATCTAGACGGAAATGGATTTTTATCAAAAGTCAAAGGCGAGAGTAAACTGCGAATCTGGCCCTTTGACTCGTATAAAGTTGTGTCTGGTTTTAATGATATCATTGGATCACCAACTGAAGAAAATACTTACGATGTAAAATATACACTTTTATTGACCAATTAGAATTTGAATAAAGATTTGTTTTGTATATTAAGGTGTCCTATATAAAAACCTATTCAAAATTCAACATGGCTGAAAACTGGGCCGAAAGACTATGGGATTTGGCAGTGATACATTTGAAAAGACCAATTCAGTTTGGAAACAAAGCTCAGGCCTTATGCTTACCATCAAATGAAGATCATGTCAAAAATTTGACAATCTCGAAAGATTTCAAGGAAATTGAAAGAAATGCAGGGAATGCTGAGATTCGATTGGGTGGTTGGCCGTAATAAATAATTTTTTATAAAAATGATGTTAAAAGCTTGATAAATTATTGACTTTTATATTTTGTCAGATATCCTGATCAAGGAGCAAATACAAATAGGATCGAAATGCTTCATTTGAAAATCCAAATGGTTGACTTTTGTGAGGATTTTTGGACAAATAGTTATACGAATGATAGCTATTTAATGAGAATTTGTGCTAGGCCTACAAATGGTAAAAACTATTAGGATAAAGGCAGGTTAATAGAATAGATTCTTATACTTATCTGGTCTATTCAGCTGTGAAACCCAGATTTTGAGCTCAGCATAATATGCATTTATCTGTAAAATTAAGTACACTGAGAAAAATTGGGGATGATTTTTTACTACCAGAGCTGGTGAAATTATATAATCCCACCAAAATGGTGATATTTTTTTGTCAAAATTTGGTGGTAAATATCACCGACTGGTAGCAATTTACTACCAGTCGGTGATAATTTATTATGATTTGGTAGTAAATTGTTACCAGTCGGTGATAATT
>JAQIXA010000822.1:0-33730 GCA_034699045.1 Nanhermannia cf. coronata Gr-Ori-00579
TTGCAATAAGTTAGGTTAGGTTAGGTTTGTGGCGAAAAGGTGAAATTTATTTAGGTATAAGTTTTTAGGAGACATTCATATTTTTTTAGGAGTGTTTTCTTATCACCCATTTTGAAATTTAAAAGAAAATTTCTGATTAGATTTTAGACTAAATTAAATGATCTACTTAAAGTATTTAGAAGTAAAAAAAAAATTTCTAAAATAAGTCATCGGATCCCTTTTCTCTTTATGATCCACAACTTTCTCATAAAATGGCAGAAAGAAAACCAAAGGCAAAAATGCCTTCAGATGCAATATTCCCTCGACTCTGTCGACCAAAGTAAATTTTTACGATACATTGCCTAACTCCAACTGCTTGTAAATGAAAGGATTCTAAAAAAAAGGTTGTTACTATATTACTACTACTATTACCTTCTCATATGAGAATCCTACCTAAAAGGGTTTTCTCTCAAATTACTATTTTTATACCCTCTTAAACACGATAGACATATGTATATAGTACTCTACATACGAGTACCTAGTTCTACAAACCAAACCAAATCATATTACAAGATAGATAGGTACTTACACTAGTACATACTTACATAATCTAATATTCTGAAATTGAAGTGAAATTTTCTTGCAATATGGAAATATAATCTCATAAAGTGTGCCTCATAGGGCAATGTACAAAAATGCAAGTATGTAACTAAATACAGTTAGGTATTACATATTATGTATATGTATGGAGTGTAGATAAATATTAAAAATCATATTGAGCTTGAAATTGAGCCTTCTAGACTAACACCCATCATATTTAAGTTCACTTAATTAAACACCAAATTAACCATATTCAATCATATAAATGAAAGAACAGGATAAAAATTCAAAATCCAAAAATGCTGATGGGAATTACCTTATACTAAAAAGAACAAGTGCTGTACTGCAAGTGCAGCTTATTGAAATTTCGAAATAAATAAGCTTTTAAATGCATTTAAAATCCTCATGCTTTTTTGCTTGGCTCAACAAATTATTCTATTTTTAGTAGGTTCTAGAAAATACTATAGTAGATATGTGCCCATAGAGTTTTGTAGAGAAAGTGTAAGTAAATTTTGAGAAAAGTCATAATTTGGAATTCATTTTGGCAGAAAAAGTCGTTACCTTTTTGCCCTTTGGGACGAAAAATGTTATGAACTTTTATATTATACAAGTAGGTATTTTATCAAGAATATTAGCCAGTATAGTACACTAGGTACTTGCATCATCTCAAACATATAGTATTTATGCTTATAAGTACTAGAGTTGAGACTATTAAGTACGTATTGATATGCATACAGAAAAATTTGTTAAGGGAAATGTTGTCGGGGTTAAAATGAAACTGGTTGAGTTGACTTATAAATTGGGTTTTATGAGGAAACCCGAACGGGGTACTTTGAATTCGCACTTGGCCCATCAAAACCTGGATAGTACAAAAATTACGAAAGCCATTACTTTGAATTCTAACACCTTTATTTTAGAACCGATAGTATACTACCTATTTGTCCAGGGTTGTCAAATCAAGGTTTTTAGTACAATATTTACTGATCATGTGTTTTTTTCTACTGATAGTTATTACGTTATATTTTCTGGTTTTAACTTTACAATAACATTACAAAATACTTTACATATTATACTTACTTGTGTATTTCTATGTAAGCATTATTATAATATGTATCTTCATATGTATATAATGTCAACTGTAAAATAGGATTTTTAAACTGAAACAACAGGTTAAGTTGTATTTTAAAATCTTATACTAACTTATTCGAATGCTAAAAAGTCAAGTACCTACAGTATATTTTCTCAAAAAACTTTCACTTTGGCTTTTACAAGTTCAGCATGCCAAAGTTCAAGTTTTTCGATTCAAAATTATCCAAAAAAACAAAACAAGATACAACAACCCTGGTTTATTCAAGTAGAAAGGTACTATAGTTATATTTGGACTTGGACCAAGGTAAAGGTATAATAAATATTATGGGTACTTTTTGTGAGTACAAGTGCTTGAAAATGAGTCACGATTACGAGAATGTCGATTGCCTATTAAAGTGAGCATTAGAATCCATCTTTTTCATCCTAAATAGCCCTTAAAAGCCTACTACTTCTAGTACTAGTACATGCGTCTTGTAATGTACAATATCCTAGAATATTTTATTTCAAATATTTATTACATTTACATGTGCATAAGACTTGTAAAAAAATTTAAATATCTTTAATGCTTAATATTAAACGATTAAATGACTTTCTTTTATAGTCAGGTGCCTTCTTGGAAAGAAATATTAAAAAGACACAACTTGAAGGGTACTACTACTAAATACTAGTATTTTATCTTTGTATATACATAGGTACTATAGTATAGGGTAGAAAATTAATTGAATACATTGAGTAAGTTAATTTTGATTAAATGTCTAGTTATATTAAGGGGGGAGGGAAATTAGAAATAAGAAATTAGAAAAATATTCATGTTCAATGAAACAGAAAGGCAAGTATCTATATCTACACTATTATTTATGTACTTATACAGTACTAGTAAAAAAAAAGTGAGTGAGAGCTTTGTAGAATATAAATTTAATAAAAATGAGTTGAAATTAAATGCTTCAAGACAAAAAGGAGGAAATGGTTGAATACATCCTTTTGATATATTTTTAATTAACTTATGAGCTCTCTCTGGACTCGAAAAGTTCCTTCATTTATTTCTTTCTCTACTCTTTTTTTGTACTTAAATATCATCAACTTGAAGCCTTTTTTTCACTATCTAGAACAAAATACAAAATACCTCTCTACTCATCTATCTTGACTATCTTGAGGAATTTTTTTTTGAGAGAAGAAAAATCCTTTTAACTTTATACCCCTCTCTGCTGTAAATTGTAAAAATAGGGGGAAATGAGCTTGAAGCAATTTTTTTGTCTTATCCATATACTACTCGTATAGTAGTTATAGTACCTACTTGTTGTAGTAGTTAGTACTGAATTCTGAATTGAAGGTTTCGAGAAATTTCTTTTTCTTTTTTTACTTTCATTCTATCTCTCACTCAATTCTTTTAAAGCTTTTAAGAATTCCTACTAGTGTATTTGGATTTGGCCATAGGATCGAGTGGAGAAAATGCTATAATATTACTGGTACTGGTATTATGAGTAGGTACTTGGTTCTTGGTGCTAGGTACTGGTAGTAAATTGTAAAGCTTTAAGTACGACGTAAAAATTGCATTTAAAAAAGGCCAGTTTGCAATGGCTTCAACTTTAACTTTAGTTTCAGTACCTACTCGTACTAGTGTTATAGTACTTGTAACAATCTCATTTTACAGATTCAACCAACCCTCTAAAATGTCGAGAGTCGAGAGCGAAAATGAAATTTCCTTATAATACCAATATATAAATTTATTTTAGAGAATATTATGATATTGAGTGGTATGATATAGTACTCTTATATAATGGTATGGTATGGTGGGATATTTTTTTTCCTCACCCAAAGTTTATGACCACCTTGGGTGTACTTTGATCTGAGATGTCTAACTTCATAAGCCAGATACATAGGTACAATATTTTTTGCCAACTAAACACAACTTCAATTTGAAAAATAGTAGTGACAAACAGTGCACAAACTTTTATAAAGTACCTAGTACCTACTACCTACTGCTTTAGATACTCAGTATCTTTAGATACACATTCAAAAATAGGTTAGACCATCAGTGGCAACACGTTTTGTGAAAAATTAGAATTGAAAAATTACCTGCCTTAATAGATACTTTATTTAAAGATAATCTCTTTTAAGCTTAACAGATTTTTTAGGTTATATGACTTCCTTTGGCTTTCTTTGATCTGATCCGTAATATAATATCCTAAATAAAACATACTTTTAAGCATTTTAAATGCTTAAAAGTATGTTTTATTTTGGATATTATATAAATAACATGTAGGTACTTGTATATATTAGACTTTTAAATCTGATTTAGTTAAAAATGCTTTGTCACGGATGAACTTTCCCCCCATAAGTTTTGTCAACGAAAAAATAATTCAACCTTTGACAAAGTATCTAAATATACTAGCTCATCTTGACATTGTGATGACAAAAAAATTCATGTAATCAACAACAAATTGATGAAAATATAATCACATTACAATAGAAAATCCTATAGTATCCTATAGTATCTACTTTAGTTAGGACATGTTGATCATAAAATTTTCTCAATCCCTTCCTCATACAAGGTAATAATATTCCTTTATAAACAGAATGGAGTATGTGACCTCGTAAAAAGAGGGCATTAAAATGAAGGGCCGAGGACTTGTACATAGTTAGACATAGTTAGTGTCTGCCAACTTCATCAAACTTAATGTGTATATCCCCCAAGTCTTTTTTTTTACTATTTTTTTTTTCTAAAGATGAGTTTGGCTCTTAACTCTCATTTATCTGTACTTACTTATACTTACTTATTCTTACTTGTTTCTGTTTTTGTATCCCCTTAATGGTTATCGTTAATAGCCGGGACCACATACACTTACTATTTTTCTCAGTGTATTTACTTTAGTACTATTTGTAATAGTATAATCTCAAGTTTTATAATCTCTCTCCTAGTACCTACTAATAGTAATAATAATATGACTCGTAGACTCCCTCATCACACATTTTCTTGCGAACAAAGGAGGTGTGAAGCTGAACTAGGGCTCTTTACTCACTTTTATGATTCTTTTGTGTAATTATTATTACTATACTCATTTGCATTCTTATTATACTGATAGAGAGAGTCTAAAATTTACTTTAGACTTTATAACCTTTTGTTAGACTTGTCTTTGCCAAACAAGTAAAAAAACATGTCTACGTAATTTTTATAAACTAAGTAAAATATTATACTTCTCAACATCAATACATTACTTATATCTGTATGTAGTATATAGGGTACTTGTAAATTTAAGTAAATGCAAATTTCAGCTCTTTTTGAATTAAATAAATAAGTACCTAGTGTAGAAAATACTTTAGAAATTAAAATTTTTTCTTGAATATGAATATAAAAAATCTCTAAATTTTCTAAGATTTTGGTCAGAAATTGAAGATTTATCTTTCTTTATCATTTTAACAGGACCAAGTATTGATGATACTATATATCCGATTGTCATAAGATATTTAATGCTCAATATACTTTAATGAAAACCCATATAAATGTGATTTTTTTAATCAAAACATTGTTGCATAAATTTTATCTAATCAAAAATATTCTGTAGGTCTTTTCAAGTCTTTAATTATTGTAGTTCAGGACCTTTTTCAGAGCAAAAAATACTATTTAATATTGATTTAATATCAAGTAGGTAGCTAATACTTTGAGAAAATGTAAATTTTTTTTATTATTCTTTTTCATGAATTAAGAGTAAATAAGTTAGTAAGTAAGCATTTGTAATACGTAATACGGGTACTTTGAATTAATGACGACTCTCGAAATTCTTAAAATTTTGTCTCTTTTTATTTACCTTTGCAAATTATCTACTAAAATATTTTACTAAATCCGCAATCATTTCGTATACTTACTTACTACCTACTACTAACTCCTCAATTTACACAATAATTTTACTAAATAACTACCAAGAATAAAAGATAGCACAAGGAATGAATGCAGAATTTTAATTTTAGAAATCTTTGAAAGAGCTAGGGATAAGAACAGCAAGTTTAAATTTTGAAAATTCTAAAGTTGTTCTAATAAATATGTAGGTAGGTACTTGATTGATTAAGAGAAAAATTAGAGTCCTTATCTTTCTATAGCTAACGGATACCATTTTAGTGCAAATAGTATTAGAGCTAATGCAATTGCAATCTCAATTTTAATCTGTAAAATACTCCGTATACTACAGTATAGTATGTAGTAGTACCTACTAGTGTATTTACATTTAAAATTTAGATAGCATTTATATGAGGGGGGTTGATGTTGGAATTGGAGACTTAACTGATATAATTTAATGAGAATGGAGATAATACTGAATGGTGGGGATTATAGTTAACTAGGGATATAATCATAAGTTTATCCATCTACATATCTATCTTTTTGGATTTTGGTTTCAAAATGAAACTGCTGATTTAATGATACCATTTATATAAATGTGTACTTATACATGTTGCAGTAAATGTGCAAAATTCGTTCTGTCTTGTATTTACTTTTTTCTTTGATATTTTGGAAACATTCTCAAGCCATTTATTTAATCTTCATTAATATCTAAAAAATAAGCAAGTAAAATCCAATATTTTACCAAATATTTTGCCAAAAAAATTATTTAACAAGCAGAAGAATTGTAACTTAAATTATTATAAGAGTCTCTTGACTACTAGAAATTATTGTCAGGCCAGGCATATTGTATCAGGTTAGAATAAATTGCTGAGTACTACTGATTACACTATATATGTAAAAATAACATAATGAACAAATATTTTGAATATTGCATATTGATTAATTACCATATGTTATTTGACGATTGACAATACTTATTGTTAGTAATAGTAAGTACCTATCAGTAGGAACATAGGTACTGTTGTATATTTAGGTATTTAGAAAAATTGACTTATTGCTAGGATAAGGTAGGTTAAAAGAATTGCCTTATATTTTGGACAGTAAAATGTATTGTTAAATCTATTATTGTTAAGAAATTAGCTGCAACTTATAACGTACAAGTGAGTGGGATGAATACAAAGCTCATTAATGAGGTCTTCTGCTGTAGTTTTCTCTTTTTTCGCTCTAGGGGTAGGGAACTGCGGTTGGGAACTTTGGAAATTTTTGCAAAAAAGAAAGAAATGAATTGGGCGGATTTAAGAGTTTACTTTGGGGGTAATGAAAGGGCGGTGCTCTGTGATTGGAATGCAAATTGAACGAAGAGTATTTCCAACTGTTACAATACTAGTATTCTGTACTAGTGACTCTGTAATACCCTACTACATACATACTACAGTAAGTCAATTTAGATATATGTATACCGATAATTCCCGAGGAAAACTCCATCAGGGTTAATCATTGGAACTATTTTGAAGATTAAATGGTCTTTCAGAGCCATTGCTAGCGGATGAGAGCTAATCAAAAAATCCACGATCCCTATAAAAAATAATGTAAATTTTATTAACATGTTATACTTACTATACTATCTATTTGTATGTAAAATTACATGAGTATTAAGTGAGCTCTAATAACAATAAACATCCTTAAAAGCTACTATCTGTATATAGATAGGTAATGATAGTAAAACTTTGCTTTTAGATAAATGGAGACGATTAGCAAGTATTATTTCCACTTAATTATCAGTTTCTAATTTAAATATCATTAACCCAAAGTTACTCAACTTGGCTTTTTTATATCAAGTATAAAGTGCGCTCATTAACAGTAAGATTTCTTCAGCTTAGCTCGTATTTAATGAAATAATTATTTGTAAAGTTTGTCCGTTTATTTTTTAATTCTCATTGGCCTGAAATAACATTAAAATTTCAAATCATAAATTTTGGTTGGTTTCAATTGTTAATTTTTAAGATGCTTATTTCAATCATAAAAATATTATAGTAGGGCACAAAAGCCGAAAAATTATAATTTAAGCAATCCTGATCGAGACTTTTAAATCAGAGTTTTTAAGATTCTTATTAATCGCTGTTTCACTATGTTTCTGAAGAAAAACTTTAGCTCATTAAAAACCAATATTCATTAATTAGCTTAGAATTAGTGAAAATAGCTTTTAAATAAACTACTTGGGTATGTATATACTGGTATTAAAGTGTTACTTATCTATTTAAATAAATACCTTGTACAACAATGGAAGTGGGACTTTCTCCAGGATGGCACCTCGACATAATGAATACAACTTTGGGCTTCTTTTCGCCAGGTCCCAATGGCTTTGGAGCAAGATTTGAAATATTTGATATTGTCAGTACGTCCAATTTTCTTTGTTGCTGTCAATTAGTTGAAAAAAAACAAAATAAACTTACATGAATATAAAATAACATATAGAGTAGATACTTACACTAGCTATCAATAGTAATAAAAATGACTTGACTCTGTCGAAAGCCTTTTAAGTAACCTTTTTTTACAAATTACTCAAAATTCAAAATTTTTAAAAAATTTCAAATTTTTTAAGAGAGGGCTATCTACTCGATCCGAATGTATGGTAGGTAAAAATTATGTTGGTACAAAATTTGAAATATTCGAATATATGAATATGAACATTCAAAGTACCTATATTTATAAATTTTTCAATGAAAATGCGAGCTAGTAAAAAAAAACTCTAGTAATTTATGTAGATCATAATAATAGTAGTAGTGAACGAGTGCTGAATACCCTAGCATTTACAATTGAAGATATGTCTATTTACTGCAAACAAGTATGTAGGTAGATACGATTTTTGCAGTTAAGTTTTGAAGGGGAAGGCTTATTTATAATTCAAGCCGTAACCTCAACTATAATTTTGATTCTGAGTGCCTGTAACGAGACACAAGTACCTACTTACTAGTAGAAGGGTACCCTACTAATACTAATATTACTGACGATATGTATGTATACATATATGTATGTACAAAAATACAAGTGAGAGAACCGAGTAGAATGCATAAACTATAAACTGGAATAATATACAGTAGATATACCTATGTACAATATAAGTTGATTAGATATCTTTCTTGGACTGCCAATTGCCAATGATAATATTAAAAAATTAAATTATTCCGACGAGAACTGCGTATTTCATGAGTCAGTAATACACAATAATATGTATTAGCTATATCAATTTGGTGATTTGTAGAATCGGCTTATTTTACTATTTCGTATGTATTTTTTAAAAATTTAAATGAACCAAAATTAGATACTTTACTTTACGTATCTAACCTACGTGTTTTTTAAAAGAATGGTACCCTGCAACCACTGTTTACTGTCTTATGATTAGACTAGAACTAGATAATACCCTTATTTTAGGCATATAATGTGCGGGCTAAAAGTTTCTTATATTATACAAAGCACAATAGTATCCTATTCGTCTTTCAAAATTCAATTTTGAATCAAGATATTTATATGTATACTCGTAATATCCGTTTTTATTATCGAGAAATATTCAAAATTTTATTCATCTTAAGGCCTACTTTACCAATGATAAAACTAAAAAATTATAATACTTGCATTGCATCACACTACCGATATCAGCATATACTTTACAAAATAAAAATAAATAAAATGGATTTTTAACAACTCAAAAATTTTATTTACCAAAAAAGTTACCTACTTGATAAAATGAAAAATAAACATAAAATTTAAATGACATTTTAATGGCTCCATACTTCAGCACTATAATGGAGTAAAAGAGTAAAATCCTTAAAATAAAAAAAAACAATAAAAATTGTTTGATTGCCTTGTTTTTACGATTTCAATTTCAAAATTTTACAAAGCTCAAAACAATTCTAGTATCCGTACTTATACTGTTGATATACTAGGTATTCTACTAGTATTAAAAATCTGACACTTTTGTTCTAATCTTTTGAAGCCTTAGATTTGAAATTAGTCTATTAGATTTATGAAATTTATAAATTTCTTGAAAATAGACATCCATATATACTGCAGCTGATTAAAGCATTCTTAACAAATCAACAAATGTATTGAATAATATGTACTCGTACATATTCAATTTAAATGAAAGCTCAAAAAGTATGCAAAATACTTATAAATGATAAACAGCCTACTTGAACTATAATATGGTAGTACTACGGAGTATAGTTGAATAACTCGGCGTTTTCAGCTATTAAATAATTGTAAGTATACTTGGCACTTAAAGATTAGAAAATAATTTATTGAGCAAACTGAGCACATTTAATATCGTCAACAATATCTCTTTGCCATATACATACATAAATACATATATGTGAGTATAGGAAATGTATTTGTTCTACTGTAAAGATAATTTTTAGCATTGTTACCCCCATATATACTGTACCTACTAGTTATTTTCTTATTTAAAGCATCGAAAAGTTGATTTCATTGATTTTTATTTCTTTTTTTAGAAAAATACTTACTAGATACTATTATGTACTACTATTGGGTACATGTACAACTACTTATATCTGTATACATATAAGATATTTTATGTACATTTAGATAGAATGAATTGTAAAGATCGGCAGACTTGTGTATTGCTTTTAGAAATTGCTTCCAATTTTTGCAGAACTCAGATGTGACTTACGGCTTGGGAAACTGCTTTTCTTTCCAAAGATCTTTTTTTCTAACTTGCTTGGAAAAAATAAGGCAAGAGCACAAGGGAAAGCATATGCCACAGGGCAAAAAGTACAAAAATACAAAAATACTAAACTTTACACAGAAATATTACTGTAGTAGTGTAGTAGGTATATGTTATAGTAGTACTAGGTACAAGTAATGCTACATTGGGTCTCATCTGACTCAAATGAATCCTTTTGATAAATACATTGAGTTAAATGGGAAATACATATTGGAGAAGACATGCTTAACAATTCGATAGACTTGTTTAAAAGCTAATACAGATTTCAGCTTTCAAATCGTAACAAGAAATGACAAGATGATTCGATAAAATTAAATCTTTATTTTGTACAATTTTTGAAAATTTTTAATAAAACATGTGTGCATCAAATAAGCTCAAGATTAAAAAAAATAGTTTAAATTTTATTTCAATAAAATGTGGT
Organism: Nanhermannia cf. coronata Gr-Ori-00579; assembly: GCA_034699045.1. NCBI lineage: Eukaryota > Metazoa > Arthropoda > Arachnida > Sarcoptiformes > Nanhermanniidae > Nanhermannia > Nanhermannia cf. coronata Gr-Ori-00579. The sequence continues at coordinate 10,666 of JAQIXA010000822.1, forward strand.
GTTTGGGTGAGCGAAGCGAGCTCTTTCTTTTCAACTTTACTTGCACTTTTTCCGTCCGTCTAGTCTGTCTGCTATATTTGTTCAAGGGATAACTCAAAAATATTCTACAACATTATATAAAAATGTTGTAGGTACATTTCTAATCATTCGAACAATAAGAAATATCAAAATATCTGTATTTTCTAAATAAATAAACATACCTAATTCTATCTGCACTGATTCTGATTATTACTATCAGGCTGATAAGACTTACATTAAAGTATCTAGACTCTATATGGTATAAATTCTGATTTTACTATTTAATATTATTATAAAGTTTCTTATTTTTAGAATAAAAGTATCATGTTGAAGTCGTACTACAGATATGTATAAAGTTTGTATAAAAGTAGGTACCTATCAGTATTTCATAAACTAATATTATAATAAGTTGAAATATACAAGGTGATTTTTATATAGAACTCGGAATCAGGAGAAAGCACCAAAATTGGGTTCAAATTTCAATTAGATCAGATACATACATACCTAGACATTTTGAAAACCTTTAATGCATAAAGAAATAAAGATAATTTTTAAATTTGGCCCTTCATTGTATTTCTCATGATATATCGCACAATTCTAATATAATATGCTAATAGCTTTTATATCATTTCTCATGGAGTGTTATATAAAAATACCCTGTATAAATAACAATAGAACATGTATGATTCTCTCTACATACTGTTTTCTTCTCTCGAGTAAGAGAAAAAAAGTTTTGGAAGATTTTCTACGAACTTGCCAAATCCAGGAATTTACGACAAACTTTTCTCAACAGACCCAGAGAGTTAAGTTAACGATAGAAATGGAAGTTGAGCATAGTTATGTAATACATACTGATACTACATACTGATATGGTTGGTGCATTTCTCTACACACATTGTACATACTTACATACATACAGTAGTACCTTACTGTATTCTATAAACACTAATAGTAAATGGGGAAAAGAAAAAAAAATTCGATTTTTTTTAGCTTTCTCAGTTTTTGAGAGATATTTTCTTGGCTCGATTCTTTCATACTGTAGTACCTACTATCGTAATACCATAGCATGTATGTACCTACTAGAACTGTAATGCAGGAATACTCTGTACACTTTAGTACTATAATATTACAGACTACAGATATATAGGTACTTGTAGATACTAGTAGTTGTGATTGTGAGCATTGGGCATTAAAAAATAGTCATCACCCATTTCAATGCATCATTGCTGACTATCCAGTATCCAAATATCCAGATCCAGCCTGATATTGACTTTTTTCTTATAAAATTCTAAAAATGCATTTATTCCCCCTTTATCACATTCGAATTCATAAATTTCAAATTCCTTTCGTGGTTTTGCGAGCTCAACTATTCTCAATATTCTGAGCTATGAAACTTTTCCAAGAAAGTAAATTCCAGCCAAAGTCAAACTATCTATCCTACCAATAATATAAGTAGTACTGATACCAACAGTAGTATCGTATCCTTGGAACTACTAGTACTAGTATTAATAAAGTAAGTATGGTTTGCCATTTACCATTTTAAATGCATATATGATATTTGCCCATTTCCTTAAGGACTCCTTTGACAAAATAATGATCACCATACTTTCTTCAGACATATGAAATATGCCTGGAAAACCATTAAATTCCCTTCAAATAGTCCAAAGTTAAAGTATTCAGACATTCCTATACTTTTTTATCCATGGTTTTTCGTCAAAACTCCTCTATCTATATTTTTTTTTTGCCAAGAAATATAATTCGTTAAGACCTTCAGAATATGCCTATGAGCTCTAAAGATAAATTCAGTTGTATATCCAGGGTATTTACAATTACAGAATATAATTTTTTTTCAAAAATTAGAAAATTTCGAACTTGTCAATTTATTAAAATTCCCAGAACTTGGTACCTACAAAGCTTCATAGATCATAAAATCGTAGGTACATAAACAAATCTTGTAATATAATTACAAGACAAGGGTATTTTCAACATGTCAAAGGAACTTTTTAATAGTTTTAAATGCAAGCTAAGGATAAGTACAAACTAAAATACTAAAATATCCATCATTGTCATTAAATCCTTTGACTTTCAACTATAAAATTGAAGTATGTAAAAGTAATTAAATTCTCAATGCGATCATTAAATTGGTCATAACATCATTTAAATGACTTAAACATACCTTAGTTCTAATAAAATAAGTGCTAGTAAAATAAGTAAAATTGAATTACTAAATAGGAAGTAGTAAATATATATTTGGTATGTACTGATACGAGTACAAGTAGGTAGGTGCTTATATTTGGGTATAAATAATCTTGTCTCTGCTAATCTTCAATTCTCAAGAGTACAAGAACCAGCTCTGGTGGAGATCATGAAATAAAATAGAATTAATCTTTATTTCTTAATACATAAGTACACTAGATAGGGTACTACTGGTATTATATATAGGTTTATATACTTTAGTTGGATTTCATAAAAAGAGAAATTTTAAAAGGAAAAGAGCAGATGTTCATCTTTTATTAGATTTCACTGAAAAGACATGATAAATGCATAAAGATAAGCATCAAAGTCAAATCTACTTATCCATAGCTAATAAATTATTTATACCTTATGTATGTAGTAATCTTATTTTTAACTTTAAACTTTATACAGTAGATACACTACATAGTAGAATTGTTAGAAACTTTCTTTTGAAAAAAATTATTTAAAATAAGCTACTTATAAAGCTACTTTACATATCATTCAATTAAGTTCAATCAACTTTTGGATTTTTTCTTAACTTAAATTTTAACTAACTCTAGAAAGAGCTATTCATTTCAATATTTTTATTCATTTCAATTTCAAAACATATACAAGTAATACTACTAGTATATGCATAAAATTTAAAATATCGATACAATCGTCATATTTAAGATTAGAGAATCGATATCAAGTGAATTTAATAAAAATCTAACTGATCGTGAGTTTTATGATTTTTCTAGTTAAATATTGGTTTTTATGAAATTTTGTAAAATTACAAAATATAGAATTTCAAATTTGAAATTTAAGGTAAGAATGCTACTAAAAGACTACCTACCTATATTTAAAGACTTGAAAATTTTTTCTTAAATCCGTATTTTGATTAGTGGATTTCAAAATTCAGATTTTTGAAATTTGATCTAAGGTACGTAATTTGAGGTTTTGTTTTTAGTTTTTTTTTGAAAGACTCTGTATATGATGATAGAAAAAATTTTATGTAAGGTACTAGTATTATTGGTAAGTATCGAGGCAAGTAAGACGACGACGGAAGGGAGTGATCGGGAATTCAACGATTGGAAATAATAAATTAGAAACTAAATCTCTCCATTTCCCGGATATATGGATGTGTAACTACTACGACTTTTTACTTTTTTACTTTTACTTTTACTATCTGTACTTACCTACTGATACTACGGATATTTTTACTATCCAAATCCAAGTCTCGAAAGATTTTCTTGGATTCATTTTTTCATTAGCTTTTTTATTTATACTCTAAATTCTCATTTTAAATGATACATTTTTATACTTTTACCGGTAGATATTTTACATATTCAAGTAATACCCTGTATACTACTTTGTATGTAATGTAAATGTAATCTCTAGTTATAAAAGGGGACAAATATCACGTTTTTCAGAAATGCGAACTCGTACTATAATTCTAAATTCCAACCTTTCTTGAACATGTATTTTGGTCAAAATTTTGAAAATTGTAAAATATCTACTTAGGTACATTGAAGTCTTCTAAAGTACCCTACTGATTAGGCTTGAAATATTTTCAAAAAACTGAAATGTATCCTTTTTTTTCTTACTCAATGACACTCGCCTTAGCCTTAGGTAGGGTAGGGTACTATAAAAAAGTAGAAAAAGATATTTTAAGTCTATCTTCCTGAATCAAATGATCGGATTTGGATTCAAATTCCTAAATTTAGAACTTGAAAGGAGAGCTTCATGCCAAATGATATCGTGATTCATGCAAATAGGTCTAATTCGATCGAATATCTACTTCAACTTGGAGAAATTTATGTACCTATACCTTCAAATACAATCTATTTAGTTATCTATTTAGTTAGCTATACCTATTACATACCTACTTAACAATACGAGATAATAGGTAGGTAGGTACCTACTACTATCTAACACCTAGTACAGCACTAGTTCTAGTTCAAAGTAATTTTATGGAGAATTTCTCCTTGAATATTACAGATGTATATATGAAACTCGAAGCTTACAAAGATTTCGAAAACATGGTTTCGAGGACTTAAAATTTGTAATTTAATTCTTATTATGGCCATGATTTGTTCACAAAGGATTCAAAGTGAATCCAAATGACACATTTTAAAGGGTTCTATGAGCAGTGAGGGAGGTAGTAGGGTAATTTTTAACTCATCATCACAAAATCCAAATGATTTATAATTTATCGCAGCTGGTAAACAAAGTCTCAAATATTCAAATAATACTTATTATAATTTATAGAATTATACAGGCTAAAACTAACTTATAGTATGTAATCTAATCTAATACATACTATAAGTAGTACATGCACAAATACCTAATACCTATTAAAACAGGATATATAATTTTTTTGATATTCATTATAATTTCATAATTCATTCCCATAAATAAGCTTATGTTGATAAATCATTGAACATATATCGTATGCATAGAAGTTAAATACAAAGATGCATAATATTTAAGATTTTTAATACGATTTTTATTAAAATATTTTATAAATAGGTAGGTAAATTCTACAGAAAATGAATTCTGTATTTTGATATTGTAACCAAAAGATAACTAATTAAAATTAAGTATATACAGTACAAAAATATTAGATACGAATAATTAGTAGGTAGTATTAGCAGATTAAACACTTGTTTTTTTTTTAGATTTTTCAGATTGAAATATAGCTAACAAGAAAAATCATTCGAGATTTTTACTTTTAAATGAAGTATTATTATCTATATTATTTTAAATATTTAATACTACTGGTACTGGTATTGGTGAGAAAGTTTTAGATCTTAAATATAAATGATATAGGTAGGTAATTTGATATTACATTTTATAGGTTCATATTTCAATTTTAGGAATCGTATATGTACTAGTATCTGTATCTGTAAAAAAGGAAAGGAAAGGTTAGGAAAATAGAGCTCGTTGGATTGTGAAATGATGAGAAAGGGCTTGATGGAAAGGTCTTTTTTGGGTATCTTTTTCTTGGATATGGATCTTATGGTCTGCTCGATTTCGATTTACTCGAAACCCTTTTTTATTCAAAAAAAAATAGATTCGAAGAAAAGAATCGAAGGAATCTATCTCTTTAAGTTCTTAAACTTTATATGTACCCTACTTATAACTTGGCATTATCCTTAGTATACATATGAACCTAAGTACTGGTAGGTATAGGTATAGGTATAGGTAGGTAGGTAGGTACTACAAATATTCTTCTGTAGATAGGTAGGTATTAGGTATGTGTGTTTGGATGAACTTGAGGCGGAAAAACCTTTCAATCTTATTTCGTTCCGACCCTAAGCCTCAATCATTCTTTCCCTCCTGATATTATTAAATATTTTTTTAACTAAAGATACTAGTACTTGGTCCTACTAGTAGTAGATAGATACGATATGGTACTATAAGTCTAAGCATAATCCTAAAGGTATATGAGAATAAGTATAATTTATATAATAGATTCGATTTGTAGAAAGAGAAGAGAAAAGTACTTTTTTAAATTGCTAGACCAAAGTAATCAGTCAAGTGTAACAGATAGAGATGAAATCGAATTGTAATTGTAAATTGGTTTCAAAAAGGAAATTGTATGAAATGATAATAATTCTTCAAAATTTTAAAATAAATGTCAAAGTGTATAATTAAAAGTAGACAATTTTACAACTCACAGATTTTTAGATTAATAAATGAATTGTTAAACACTATAAGAAGTATATATGTATTTTTAATTGCTATATTGCAAATTACAAAATAAATTTGAATGATCAATTATAGATATCTAGCAAAAATAATTGCATTTATTAACCCGTTTATTATGTCCTAATGATTAGGTACTTTTGTTATAAATGTTTTTAAAGTAATTTTCTACAAAAAAAGCATCAAAATCTGCGAGATGTTTTTTGAATTTTAATTGAAATTATGACAATTTTATTAATATTCAAGTCTGCAAAGTATATGCAGTTTTACCATCATTTTAAGGCGGGTTCTTAGATTTGGATTATTTTGAACATTTTCTGATAATTCGAGCTATCTAGATTCTTTACACTTAAAGTTAAAGTCTGTATGCTTATTTAGATTTTGTTGATTTAATATTATCTTGATTGTCCATTTAAATTTACAATAGTTTATGTGATTTCGAAATCTAAATTGAAATCCTGTACCTACACTGAATTTATGAGGCAAAAAAGCCAAAATCGAGAGGAAATTACGGCAGTTTCACTGTACAGATACAGATATATATGTATTGTACTATTATAGATACTATGTATGTATAAAGATAGTAATAACATAACTCGTATTGAATCACATGTTGTACATTTTAGAGGCAATTAAGTGTTGCAAGCAAATGTGTAAAATGATGAATGGTCCCAAAACCCTTTTGTATTTATTAAGAATACATACATACATAGGTAACAGTACATACAACAATTTATTTTATTTTCAATTTTAAACCTCATAAATACATACACGCAGTACTACTAGTTATACATGAGAATTTCTATAATTTAGCACAATCTTCAATCTAATTCTAAATTGATTCCATGAACCTTTCATGCACAGAATACAAAATTATCCAAAATATTAATTGATTCCTCTAAAAATGAAAAATTTCAGACAGCAGATCTAGCTGACTACTCGTACAAGTATAGATGATATCTCAAATGGTATAAATTGTTCTTTTCAGCTTCGAATTCATGTTTAATGGTTAAATTGATATTTGAGTGCATTTTTTTGCTCAGCGTAGGCGTCTTCTCATTTTAACTTTTTTTCCTCCATTTCAAATGTAGTGTATCAGTAGTAAGTATTTATTCCAATTCCAATCGTACATTTTTTCCATCATACAAGTCGTTATCACTTTTTTCCTTCATCGATATTCTCCAGAGTGAATGCAATTACTTACTTCTAACTTCCAGTAATACACTTTTAGTAATATCTTTCAAAAAAAACTACGACAATTCATCGAAAGAACGATTGGTAAATATAGATAGTCGAAATTTGATAAACAAAATTTATCGAGCTTAGCATTTTGAAAATCATAGTAGAAATGATGTATCGAGAACTTTAAAAGTTCAAAAATTCTGCAGATTTAAATAAAAATATCAGTATAGCCCTAACATCCACTTTTCTCAGTTTTCGTAGATTACTGTAATCCTAAAGAAATATTACATTTTTTGCATAATAATATGAGTAATATGTGTTTAAATCTCCTATTTAAAATACCATACTAGAGAGTAGAGTATTTTCGACCAATCGGCTTTTCGAACTATTGTCGTAAAACTAGTCCGAATAGTACATATTCTAGAATCTCTTGCATTATTTTGTAAATTATAAGAAATTTTTGCAATATTTCGCGTGGGTATTTATCTGAATACTGAATTGCTAAGTATTTCTGTCTATCTAGATTCTAGATCTAGCATTCAACATATGAAATATATATCAGTGATGTATGTATATAATACTGTTAAAAATAAAAATGGCTTTACTTACGAGTGTCATTGCAATCGTTTCTCGTTTAAAAAAGGCTAAATCTCGACCCTCGATGTTGTCAATGTGTGCTTGGGCCCTTGCATAAGAGTACGGGAATGAGAATGCGAACTGGAACACGTCCTCTTCTCGATCGAATGCGAAGGCAAACGACAGAATAAAATGATTTCGGTGTTCTGGTGATTTGTGGAAGTAGACGTATTTCCCAGGAAGTCTTTGCCTGTTCAAAGTATAAACAAATTCAATCAAAAATCATAAAAAAGCTTAAAAGTCTACATTAATATCCTAAATAAAAAATATTCCTTTTAGAATTAGAACTAAAGCTTTTATTAAAATCTTCTACTACTACTTGTAAGCCTATTTAGATAATTTGTTTCAGTTATTTTGCTCAATTTGTAGTAGAAAATTTTATTATGAGTACCTAGTAGGAACTATAATATTTATATTGAGGTTTTCATTTTTTAAGAATATATTATAGGTAGAGTACTGTAAAATGAATAAAATAAAGATTACATTTTTCCGAGAGAAAGCTCTGTATTTGAAATACCTTTTTATATGCTTTCTTTTATGCTTGTATTTGTACACAAGACTATCAGTATCTTCAAATTTATATATTTATAGCTCTTATAGACTTATATCATCCTAGTCTTTTTTTACAACTCGATGCTTTTTAGTTTAGTACTAGTACCTATATAGGAAATGTAAAAGTTTTCACTCACCTGTAGCTCATAAGTTCTGTCCAAACTTATACTTATACACTTATAGTACATACAGCCTATCTCTGGAATAGTATATTTAGCTAGTACCTCAACCTTAAATCTGATTTCTATTTTATAAGAAAGAATCCACTAAATATGAACCTACTACTATCTAAATATGAACCTACTACTATCTATCTATCTACCTTGTAACTTGGAAGTAGATAAAATAAAAGTTCAAAAAAGTACTTTAGTACTATGTAGACTAGTATCAATACAATATAGGTAGATGAAATTCAAGAATATACAGTATATATAGTATGCCTAATAAACTTGTTAGAAAAAGGATGGAAATGATCAGATAGTGGGTAATGCGAGTGTGAGGATTTAGTATTAAAATGTAGGAAAGTTTCGAGGCGAAGAAACCCCTCTGTCCGTTCTCAAAAAAAAGTCTCTAGATTTAAAATGTCAGTTTGGAAGCAAATGAGATTTATGAGTTAAAATACACATACACTTGCAAGTATACTTGTACAGAAAATGTTGAAATTGTATCCTAAATCCTAGCCCTATAGTACTTAAGTATGTACATACTTGTGTAGAAAATACAAGTATGTATCTAAAAGTATATAAAGGGTATCTACAGAATATACTTTATTCGAATAATCTCAAAGAAAAAGATAAAGTAAATGTACAAGTCTCTCTTCTTTAAACTTTCTCCTTACCCCAGTTTTAAATATGTATACCATAATAATATACAACACATACGTAGTACATATGAGCATCCGGGTATTCTGCTGGATTTCACAATCAGGCTGGGATTTTAAGTACCCTACAATAGCACACTAAGGATAAGTACAGCAGCGTATCTTGTATAATATTCTCGTATATAAATTTATTTAACTTCCTGGATGATATAAAAAAAAAGTAAAGTTCTAATGCTAAGTAGCCTAGATTCTTAAGAAGGAAGAGCATTTCATTTCAGTTTTTTTTACTCAAATCTTTCTCTCTAAAAAATCAGATTGAAATTCTGATTTTAGTATATTTCATTAAAAAACAAAATTCGGCAAAATTCTTTAAAATGTCATTATAAAATTTTTCTAGGTAAATTAGAAATACATCTACAATAAATAACTTTTATAAAAATAAAAAAATGGAGGTACTACTCGTACTGGTATAAACAGGTAATATTAGATCAAAAAGAATACAATTTTTTAAATACCTACTACTATTATTCTGTAGATATATTTAATTAGGATATCGAATTATTAATATCAGTAGAGCAGTTATACAGATAAAAGAACTTTTACATATTTCAACCTTCAAATTCACTTATTCTAAGCTAATTATTTACACAATTATGTATTTGCTTTTATCTTTTGTTAATATTTTGTCAGCTGTCTCAAACAGGTAGGGTATTTAATTTAAATTCCTTTACTACAATACAATACAATTCATAGCATAGCATAGCATAGTTATGTTAATTGATTATAAATATATCAAATTTTTTTTAGGTATTATACAGATATTATATTACTAAAAGTTAAAGAAACGTAGTAACTTTAAAGATAATTATTGTATTTATTTATATACAGGGTGACTTGAAAGTCACTGGGTCCTCTTTAAATGTGAATAACTTAAAGTCCATCAGCCCGGTTTCCATGATCTACATGTCATTCGATAGAGGTTGAACAAACTTAGATAGAACATATTTGATGTCATGATACAGCTGTGTTAATTACTGCGCTAGAATTATTTTACGAAAAATAGTTCCTTTTTGATAAATATGGAGCTAAAAATAGTGATTGAAGTTTTTAAATTGTCAAGGCCTTGTAATCATAAAGATTATTAATTTTGTGACATTTTGACACCAAATAGAGGCTTCTATCCCAAAGATTTCAAAAGTTAGAGCTCTTTGAAAAATATTTTTTCCTGAAAATTCAAAGTTTTTGACAATTTTTGTGAATTAAACAAGGAAATGGTTTTTGGTAAAATAACCCTAGCGCAGTAATTAGCATAGCTGGATTATGACATGTAATATGTTCTATCTAAGTTTGTTCAACCTCTATCGAATGACATGTAGATCATGGAAACCGGGCTGATGGTCTTTAAGTTATTCACATTCAAAGAGGACCCAGTGACTTTCAAGTCACCCTGTACTACATATCTAGAACTCACAGAGAAATCTGTTCGATTTTGTCCTCATTACAAAAGTATGATTTATTTGTTTGAGACTTTTTAAATTAGTAAAAAGAACTTGTATGTATAATCTAATTTTAGTCATTTATGAAAATTAACTTATTTCTTTTGTAGACTTCAAAAAGGTTGTAAAACTCACTATCAGTTGATTGGGGTTCTTCTATACATATATGTTTTATGTATAGGTATGTTTTATTCAGTTTTTGTACTATTTAACATACTTTTTTAATCCATATGCATACAAATATTCATTTATCTAGTTATGTTATAAAGCTTTTTGTTTGCATCTTCTTTATGTAGGTACTTACAAAATTCTATTTGAGAATCTCTTTAGGGGATTAAATCTGAATCATGAGAAATCTTTTACACTTTTGTAAATATTTTTCCCTCTTTTACATACTAACTTATATATATGTATTTATTCAAACCTACATTTACATTAGGTTTATTTAAATCAACTTGATGTTTTAAAAAAAACTATTCAAGTGAACAGTTCTCTATATAATGTATACAAATACCAATAGTAAGGTACTATAAGGTACTTACCCAATTTTGAATTTTGTATTGAAATTATTCTAAGAGAATTTATAAGTAGAACTAATCCATTTGATTTTTAAAGAAATAAAAATGAGGATTTCATTTTAACTTTAAAAAATATACAAAATTTTTTGTATTTTGTAACTTTTGCTTTCTCCAGGATTCTGGGAATCCTGGAAAGTTTTCTTAAAGATTTATAAGTTTTTGTTAGTAGGTACTTTGAAGGTATTTGTAGAACGTTTCTTTTAATTTTACAAGAGTTATTTTAATCTATTATGTATAGGACTAGTACTACTTGTTGTGCTCAACTTCTAACTTTTTAAGAAATTTTACCTTTAATTAAAACTACTAATATACTTACTAGTTGTAGTAAATAGGAACTCTTCTAACATTTCTTATTTATTCATTTTCTAAAATAAAACAACCTGACTTATACAGTCTTTCAAAATGAAGAAGATGAATGAATGGGGGATTGAAATATCTTTGTTAGATCTCTTCAGTTTCTTTAATTTAAGAAAATCTGAGATTTAATTATAGAGTTCATAATATAATCAAGTCACACAAGATCAGATTAAATAAAAGATTTTAAAACTGATATGAAAGAATTAAATATATTTTCTTAATTTAGAGATTTCTAATTTTGAATTTCTAATTTCTAGTTACTATTTCATTTACTCTCAAGTTCCCTTTGTATTTGAGATTAAAATGGCAAGATTTATCAGAAAAATAGTAAGTAAGTAAGTACGAGATATGTATGAGAAAGAATTGTAAAATATCACGACAGTATAAGAATACTCGTACTCATTAATATCTATCAAGTTCCTATTCAAATACTGTATAGGTACTTACTATTAGAAGGTATTTTATGCATATCTATGTAGGTACTAGGCACTGATACCTACTTCATTTACATATTAAAATTGGTTTTGTAAATTAAGTGCCTAATAATCAGTAAGTAGGGTATCTACTATCTATACTACCATATAAGATTATTGATCAGAAAATTAGAAAGTAATTTTGAGATATTTTAGAGTAGTTTTTAGAGTAGTGGTTTTTTAAAAGAATTTTTTGAAAATTGATCAATATTTGTAGGTGTATCCAAATATATATAACTAAAATTTTGAAACGATTGCTGAAAAAGAATACTCCACTAACTCTTAAGAGAAATTTGAAATAAAAGTAGTATTTATAATACTATGATGCTGAGATCTATACTACATAGGTAGCCAACTAATTAGTGCAAGTTTTAACAAGTATTATAGAATACTTAGCATTAGATACTTACTATTATCCTTAGTATATTTAGAAGATATAATTTTTTGATCTCCAAAGTTCAATTAACTTTTTGTGGTCTCTATCATATCATCATCATCATATCATTTTCTTCACGTAGCCCATTTAAAATATAAAAGTAAATGGTGAATAATATAGATTTAATAGTATCAAAAAGTTTATCCATGGTATGGTGGTCGTGGAGGCCAAATAATTATTAGTGTTGGTTCGTAAGAAGGAAACGGATTCCTCATTTATTCCTACTAACTATATATTTCAACCAAATACTTATCCTTTGAGTATAAGTTCTGATTCTGATATATATGATATGTAGGGCAGGGTAGGTATGATATTTATTTACTTTATTCAAAGAACCTATTGCCTATATTATAATTATAATACAGTATAACCTATCTTTTACTTGCTACAACTTCTACTGTAGTACCAGCCAGTATCAGTGATAGTGTATGGTTAGATCAAGGCAAAATAAATATCTTTTTACTTCACCAGTAATAGGCAAACTTTTCCTTAATCGAGTTTTCTCCAGTGTATAACTAAATAGTGGTAGTACTGGTACTGTTAAGTATATGGGGGATAAGGACAGTATTATTATTATGGGTAAGGGGGTTCTTTGTAATTTTGTTTTTGGCTTTAGATTAGGCTTTGACTTTCAGATTCTCCCAGAGTTTGTTCAAAATTCAAAATCGGGCGATATTACCTATAGTAGTGGTGGTTGTTGTATGTAGTATCTACTAGTTGTAATAGTAGTAGTAGTACCCTAGTATGAGGATATGGTGATGGTGGTGGTGGTGGGGCTGGAAAAGAGAAAGATCTCTTTTCAGAGAGATCCCAAAGATATTTCAATAGTACTTCTACCATGTTCAAGTATAATACAAATGTAGAGCTTTATGGAGAAAGTAAATCTAAACTTTAACGTGCTACTCGCTACTACCTATGTTATATTTATGTTAGCATTATAAGTAGGTAGGTACTACTACTACTACTACTGTATACTGTAGTATGTTGTATGTTAATATAAGGGAAAGACTTGTTCAATTAAGTAAATTACCCATGGAAGAGTAAGTTAGAGTTATAATACTCTTCCCTCACTTATTTCACTTTTAGGTACTTGGAATGAAAAACATTTACTTCATACGTATACCTATACTATACTATACATAACACTACAAAAGCTAATACTACACATATCCAGATCTCTGAGATCCAAACTAAAAGTCCCAACTTTGTTAATCTTTCTTATAAGTAACACGACTTGTAATACTTGTACGAGTATGTATAAGTAGAGTTTATTTCAATCTTTAAGAAGATGTATACAAGTCGTATTTTACTTCCTACTCGGGCTATGTAAATAGTTAAGGCATGTTTTGAATTCAGCTTGGCTTGATATATGATCTTGACTTGTTTTTTTTACAAGTTTCCCTATTTATTGGTATAAAGTATAAAGTACATTACTATATATGTATAGAGTACAGCAGTCCTCTTTTCAAGTATGAAGTACGATCTGAAAAGAGCGACAAAAATTAGTCCTTTAGATTATATTCATAAATTTGAGGGAATACATGGTCTGTACTATATATAAGTATACAGATTATTTCCGTATGTATAAGTATTAAGTATGGTAGTTGTAATATTTTGCCAAAATATTGGAGCACAAAAACTCCTTATGGAATTAATTTAAAAAGGCTCGACTAGAGCTTTTGGCATTTGAGCCAAAAAGCTGAGATAATTTACTATTTTAGATTTTTTCCTTTTCTTTGTGAATAAATGAATTAGAAGAAACTTTGAGATTATTCTAAGGTTTCTTGCTTTCTTAAAAACTTCTTAAATAGAGGGAAATCCATCAGCCTAGAAATGTTTTTATCTTTAAAATCCAAAAATTGTTCATTTTCAATGGCAATTTTGCTATTAAATAGTGGGAAAATACATAATAAGGAGAAATAATTTGCATAAAATCAAAATAAAGAACATTTTATTAGACTTCTTTTTGAGAAATTGAGGTTTAGGTAAATATTTTCATGTCTAATTACAAAATATAAGAAATACATTTTTAAGGTCAAATTGAATACATGATTTGTACTTTGATCCAGATATTCGAAATTAACATAAAAGTACCTTCTGATTCAAATATATTTTTGAATAAAATTACTGAACTTTTCAAAATTTATCTTTTAAAGATCAAAAATTTTAAAATCAGTAAAAAATATTTTGATATATGCATTAGAAATGCTATTCCAATCTGAGAGATTTCCCTTTTACAAAAATACTGGGTATAATTATGCACAATGCATATTCATTTAATAGGGCAAAAATAAATTCTCAAAAAAGTATATTATTCCAATATTATTCCAATATTGCATTGAAATGAAAGAATAAGTAGAGATTTACAAAAATATCCTACCTCAAATGTAATTTTTTTTTAATTCAAGAAAATGTTTAGTATTCTATCTATTAATTATAATTTTTGATAATACCAGTATTATTATGCAAATGAAATCAATGAAAAAATCCTCTTTAACTGCTCCAATTACTAAATGCATATAAATTTGAATATTATTTAAAATTTAAATTAAAAAATTCTACATAATTCTGTAATTTTACTTGTATTACATAAATAGGATTATTTAAAAATCATATTTATGTAAATAATATTCATAAATTATAAGAAAACTTGGTGCCTAAAAAATATTAAAATTATTTTTTGTCTACATGCATACACTAACTAAATGATTCTTAAGTACCCTTCCTATTAAAAAAATCAGAATTTCTTTAATGAAATTCAGAATAATTGGGCTCTCTTTATAATTCGTTTTCTCGAATTCTAGCTCTATATTATTTGATACAGAATTTATTAAGTCTACCAGTAAAGAGTAAAGATCATTTTGATAATAAATAGGTACTTTTAAGTTTAACTTATATGTATATATAGTTTTATAGTATCTATATGGTAGGGATGAAGAATTTTCTCAAGTAATTCTCAAAAAAGGCTTTTATTCTCGCATTGCTAGTTTCAGACGGGCCGAATCCCATTGATTTATTACATCTCTCAAATGTCTCTCCAAAATACCCAAAATCTTCTTACCATACAATTACAAATATAGAGCTTTTAACATGGATACCTACCTTATACTTATTAGTCATCAATATAAGTGACTACTATTGAAATATTTGTAATGTAAATGTAGGATACTTAAATTACTTATGGTCCTAACTATAAATTTTAAAAAGTTTAAAATAGCCATATAGTCATTAAGCAAGTTTTTATCTAATTTATCTTATCCTAACGATAAGTGAAAGCTGGACCTTGACTATTTAGTTTAGCAATTTTTATAAAAATATATAAGGTAGTAGTACTGGCACTATCTGCTACAAGTATGATATGGCAAAATAAAGGTTTTACAAAATTCCTTTTTCTAATAAAATGATGAATAACTATACGAGTACCTATATGTATGTATTATACGAATAAACTGGCTGTTAAGCCGAATCAAAAATCAAATTAAAAATTCGATTATTATTTTTGATTGCAAGGGCTTTGAATCAAGCAAAGGAATCAAATTCAAATAAAGAAAGAGATTAAGTTGAATGCAATAAATCGTTAAAATTGGGAATAAAATCTTGAAGATACTAAAATGTAGAGCAACTGAAACCACTAGAATGTTGATTGTTATTTTCAATTTTGTAAGGATTGAGAAATAAAAATCAATACTAGTATTTTCTATGGGAAAAGTTTTAAGCTTCTAAGAATAAGAATAAGAATGAGTATATATATAAATGTATGTATATTTTAATAGGTTATTATTACCATTTTGGTCGACTTGATGTTCTCACCAATGGTGTCATGCCTTCTCTGAATAAAGTTTTGATTTTGGACAGATTCACAATGTTGAACACCACTCTCTAAAATTTACAAATAAACCATTGAATATTTATAGGTACTCTTTATCAAAAATTGACAATAAATACCATTATACAAATACATTTACATTTAGGTAGATTAATAAATTTTGGCTAAAATAATTCTGAAGCATAAGATTAGTAGTTGCAAATAAAGATCTATAAAAGTAGGTACTTTTGACTGATTTAGCATAAATATTTCCAAAAAATTAAAGGTTTCCGGCAACATTAGTAATGCTTATAAAAGATTTTTCTTTTCTCTAGTCACAAGTCACATTTGCATATCTCGACTGGTGCAATTTTATCTACTAGTTTTGGAAATTTTTGACGCCTAAGGATCTTTCGAAGGACGGAAAACTTCCATCATAAACTTTGCTCTTGTGTTATCATTTTGAATTTCCGAAAAGACCATTTTCCCAGCAGCAACACTCCACTTTTTTGGACTCTTTTTGTAGAACCTTAGGTACTGCTAGAGTATATGGTAAGTATTTTCATACGATATTTTACGAGCATCATCTTTAAAATGTATTATCATCCCAAAAGTAAACTCTTATCGTAGTATATCTTACATTTTGTTAAAGTATCTTATCTAGGGTACTACTACTATAATGTATAGTTGCATGTATCTTTATACTTATAAGATATATCCGTAAAAGCAACAGAGCTGCTGGTGTTTATGTATTCGTTATTTGGCCTGACATAATCTCGAGTAAAATTCATAATTCATTTTCCAACACCCGATCCATCCACTTTAGCCAATAATATCATACTTGTATCACTACTTACTATCAGTACCCTACTGATATAATATAGTTAGCTACTTATAAGCCCCACTACTAGTAGTAGATACATTTAATGGATAAGTATCTGTTACTTCTACTAGTATAGTACAAGAACTACTCATAATATAGGCTTTTTGAAAGGACAATTTTAAGGACCATCACTTTGGATCGGACTTGCTCTAGCTTTCCCTTTCCGATCTGGAAGTTAAAGAGAAAATTCTGGAATCTTATACAAAATCTAACCTAGGTAAGCTGTAGATTGTAGAAGCATCCCTTTACTTCCCTATATTAAGATTTACCTCATACTTGTAAAAAGTATCTTTATACAATGAGTTTTATTATATTCCCTTTAATTAAATTGCACAGTATTTGTAATTTTTTCTCAAATTCACAATTCTAGATTTGAAATTTTCTCATTTTTTGGCTTACAAGAATGCAATTTTCAACTAAAAAAGAGTATCAAAACGATTTAAAGTTATAACAATTTACAAAAGTCATTCATGTGAACATTCTTTCAGGAAAAAAACTGGAAAAAAGTGTTTTTTTGTGCAAAAAATTTAGCCACTAACGAGGATTGATATTGGAACCTCATGCTTTTATTCTGGTGAATGGCATTTGATTGTCAAAAAATAATAAAACATTATAATTTTTAGCAAAAAATTAACAGACTGGTTTCGAGTGACCTGCATAGGTCAGACTGAGAGGTACTTGGCACTCGGCTAAACTTGTAATAACGAATGTAAATTATGATTTAAATTAAAAATTGAGGAATCGAAATTTGTTAAATCGAAACCGGATTTCTAAATTATAAACGAATTTGGCACCCCCAATAATGTACCTGCTTTCCTGGTATGTACTTCCCTATAGCTAATGTACATAAGGCAAGTAAAAAGTATATGAGAACCTTTAGACATTTATTATTAATTCAGGATAAAACACATCTCTTATTTCACATCTTGATGCCTATATTATCCTATGCATCATAAATCGAGTCACTGGGTATGATAAGGAAAATAACTCAATCATCTTCAAGCAAATGTCTCAAGTCCACTAGAACTAATTTGTTATTTGTTAGCCTACAACTACTATACATACTATATATATAATACTACTATACTAGTATAAAGCCATTATAAAAGATTTAGATCAATTTCAGAAATTATTTTATTTATCTCTACAAGAATATCTCTACAAGTATCTCTATAACTAGTACCTACTGGTAGTAAATGTTCTAATATTATATTTGCAAATCGAATAATACACAGCTTGCTTCCTGAATTAATTTATCTTCTACTTAATGAAGGAGAATAATTACAATCTCAATCCCTGACATTTTACTCCAAAGGCAAAATGTCATTCAAAACCTGTTTTAATAAGTACTACCTACTTGTTTTTACTAATAGTATTAGTGCTACATGGACCAGAGAGCATTTGAGTACGTAGTACGTAGGTATTTCACAACAATAACTCTCGGGTTGAGTTCATTTTCTGAGAATTCTATATAGGGTTTTGTAATAAAAGATCTGCTGCTTCATTTCTATTCAAATCTAAAGTGTTTCCTAGTATTTAGGCTCTAGTTTCCTGCTTTTACTTTCACAAGAAGTTGACTTTTTTTGCGGTCCTTGAGCCCTTTTTGATAATAATAATGTTAGAAAATGAGATCTTGGATTACATATCTTAATGTGTCATTCGCATCTTCTTTTTATATTTTTTTACTCATCCTTCGTCATAGTCATAATAAATAAATTATTAGGTCTCACAAAAAATGTTTCCCACTAGGTACTGTCTAAAATTTTAAAAAAAAACCGAAAATCTGCAAACAGCTAATTCGTATTTTAGAAATAAAATACCTAGACATATTAAATATAAACTCAATCATAATTATTAAAAAATTCGATCATAACCAACTCATAAATTTCCTACTTTTACGTTTACATTTCTCTGATCAAACAAAATTTAATTTTTGAAGCAGAAAAATGGATAAAAATTACATAATTAAATATTATATTATGTAGTTTAATTTTTTATTTTTTATAATAAATGATTAAAATACAAGTAGGCATAATATTTTTTCAGCTTATCAAACTGATAGTATCAATCATTTAGAAATAATTTTGGACACTTGAAGATTCCATTGCTTGTTCACAAAAAAGGAAAAAGATGGAAATATATCCAACTGTGAGGCAGATTTGACGAATATTCTTACTCCCTGTATGTACAACTATGGTATATTAAAATCTCTATTGTGTATTTTCTAATCTAGATTAAACTTATTCCATAATCCCATGACTTGAGAAAACTGACTGTCATTTTCATATCAACTCATGTCTGGTAAAATCCTCACCATACAATCGGCCGTAAAATTGTACTTAACTATTTTGGCCTAAAATACGAAAATAATAAATGGCTTTCTTTATGAGTTGAGTCAGAGAATTAGTTTTTCTATTCTTATTGAATTCTTATACATACATACCCGGACTACCCACTCTAGGTCTAGTATTATAAGGCCTAGCTGGCATTAATCTAAATCTAAAGATATTACTACAAAATAAATGTAAATGATAGTTTTTTGTTGGTATTGTTGTTGTCTGGCTTCAAAGCGACGAGCTAGATATAGACTATACAAAATAGATAAGAAAGTTTCAAACTTAAGTACACTCGTGGGATATGAAGCAAAAATATTTTTTGCTCCACTCTACTATCCTATCTAAGGATAAGTACTTGTGGTTTACATTTTTTGCACAAAATAAATAAGTTCTACATGAGAAAGCCCAAAATCTTAAAATGAAAACGCAAAGTTATATAATTCAGATATTCATACAAAATTACTAGGTACTATGTAGGTATAGGTTTACAATACTTATATTTTAATAAAAATAAAAATATAAAATGGATTTTAAATCATGCAAAATCCCATTTGCTTTGAGTTTTTTTGCCTATTTAGGGTTAAGTGAAGAATGAAAGAATTTGATGTTAAGAATGAAGCGAATGAGGGACAAGTTCTTGTCAAAAACATCTGTTTGAATGGCAGTTTGATTTCTAAAATAAAAATAAAATGCGATATCCGTTGTCAAAATCTAGACTAGTACTTCTTTTAGGGGTAATGTAATATTATGGTTTTTTTGTAGAAAACAATGAAGAACATTGGTACAGATGTAAGTAGTTGTAGTATTACGAGTTTTATTAGGCATTCTGTTTTAAATGAGATTTGGCTTTAATACGATCGTAGTTTCCTAGTATAAACTTTCATTTTAGTAGTAGCATAGACTATAAAATTGAGGGGAAAGAAATGAGAAAAAAGTAAAGTACATTTATCTACTATTTAGGGTAGTTAAATCGGGAAGTAAAGGTTTTCCAATTAACTGGTTTATAGTATAAAAATTAAATTGCCTTAGTTAGAAGGTCTAACTTAAATTCATATAATTATCTACAAAGTCATTTTTTAAGCAAAAATATTCTACCATAAATAAAATCTAATTTAGTCCAAATTTTTAATCTTTTTAACATTTTGGATCAACACCAATTTGCCTAAAACTATATTTACCATGATTATTAGATATATTATAGAAAATGTATCTTTTTGATGAACTAGGTACTGATAATCAAATTGTGGAGATACAAGGTATATTTGCTTGCAAGTCAAGTGGACCTCGAAGGATTTGATTAATTTAGAAAATGGTTTAACCGTGAAAAGTAACATATATATATATTATATGTATTATGCATGACAATCATGTACTCGGCCATTCGAGTTAATTTACTATGTAATACTCTTGTGAAGATATATTTCCTCATAATAATAACAAAATTACAGATATGTATTATCCTACTGGTAATACTAATAGTATACCATACTACTACTAAAGTATCTGTATCAAATGGCTGAATTTGATTCTCATAAAAATAGCAGATATCAGACAATGGTTTTGTCAAAAATAGTGGAATGTTTGTCAAAGGGTACAATATATGCACATAAGTCTCCACGAACGTGTTATCTGCTTCAATTCTCCATTGTATTCTTCATTTCATTTGTGATACCTACTACAAAATACTACTACCTAATACTAATAGTAGGGCACTATTACTACTAGGACTATTTTTGGACGCTGGTAAGTTTTTGAACTTTGTCCTTTACAATTCCGATATTTTACTCTCATTGCATTGCAATGAATTGGTTTTGACTTGAATTGAATTACTTTATGGACGATTTGATGTTGTGGCCGTTTACAAAAGGAATCAAATAGATTGATTTTATGGATGCATTGAAACTATACCGATAGTACCTAAGCTACATTATAGTAATATAATGGAAAAACTCTGAAATTGTATATTTGAAATATAAATTCGAATGATCTGCCAAACAAAGGTAGTACTGTCTTTACTATACATACCTATATACTTGTCTAGTATATTCTCATTTGATTACCAGTCCCAATCCATAAGTATGCCAGAGAATTACAAATTAGTTTTGCAGTTTCAAGTCTGATTGTCGTTTGCTTTCACCAAAATTTCAATAAGGGCATATAGTTTCAACAGAACCTTTACGAGTATAGAGTATAGACCTTTCTCAATACGCGTTGTCTATTTTTCATCAAGTTTTTTTTAAATTTTAGGCACTTGATCTTAAAGTATGTACATAGTATGGTGCAGTTAAAAGTGGCTGTTTGATGGGGGCGGTAATTTTGAAATTGATGTATGTACTCGGCTTTTTTGGTGGGTTTTTGCGAAGGAGAAGCAACAACTTACATTGTTCAGAACATCTATTGGGTCATTAAGATGGAATGAGCCATGAATTGATACGGCTCTTGAGACCACAGTGGGAAAAATGTATGTCTCTTTAAATACTACTAGTACCTACAACTATATACTTTGTATTAGTACTTATAGGTAGTGAGTGTGTAATAGAATACAAGAAAAAGTAGGCAAAAAGACTTGAAATGTACGAGGCTCTATGACCAAATGACCATTCCTTTTCTATGGCCCTTTTATGACCGAACATTAGCACTACGTTTTACGATAAGACTATGGAAAGAGACAAAGGACTTGAGCTTATTTATACTTTATCCACTTTCCCACACAAAAAATTCCATAAACTTTGTCCACTTCAACTACCTAACAATGTTTTATATAGTATTATTACCAGTACCAGTAAGGTACTTTAGTATTTACAATTTAGCTACTTTTCTAATGAAATTTTCAATTTTATCCTGTACATCGTATTTGTATCAGACATTTACAGTATAGATACAACAGTAGACCTTCCAGCAATAGTCGACCGTTGACTACAAAATACATGTATATTTTTGTATTTTTTTTTCTATCTTTTTATCATTTTTATGTACACAATATACTACCATACTATTTACTACCTAGTACAAAAAAATGTCTCAAAGTTTTTTTTTCTGTGAATTGAATGTCCATTCTCTGTTCTTCTGAATAGATGGACCCTCAAAAATGGTTAATGGACTATCTCATGGCCAAAGGTTTTGAAAACCCTCTTTTTCATAGGCTTATGAACATTAACGAGTTTAACCCTTATCATAAAAATGCTCCTTAAATTTTATCCTCTAATATAATAATATAATATCTATCGCACATAAATACATCCATATTATTCTATATAGAGCAGTCCTACTACAAAATTGACAGTGTCACAAATGGCAAAACATCATTTACAAAAACAGAGCATTATTTGTGCCTATAAATTGGATATGCTAATGCAATTATTTTAAAATTAAAAAAAAAAATTTGAAAAATCTTTTACTATTACGAGTATAAATGTAAAATATTCCGTGCATTCAATGTGTGTAAATAATTCAAAATCTTTGGAAATCACAAGGATCTTTATTTCAATACATTTTTAGACAAAATAGCTCCTTTAAAAACTAGAAAATTAAGAGCTAATGCTCCTAATTGGTTTAATTCTGAGCTTAA
>JAQIXA010000823.1:0-33717 GCA_034699045.1 Nanhermannia cf. coronata Gr-Ori-00579
GTCGTAACCTAACGATGGCTGTTTCTATAGGCCTTGATTTATACAGTCAAAAGCAAAGAGAAAAAAAATGTTAATATCATTTTGGATAACCCTGTATATTCGAACTCATATTACATACCTAATACCTACCTAATTTATGTATTAGTAGGGTATATTAGATAATAATTACAGTAGGCAGTAGGGTACATATAATGAAAAAGTATAGCATAGTATAAGTAATAGGTACGTATCTCGTATAGTTAAGTCTCATATTTTTTTTATTATTAGGTATGAAACTGATGTTTCTTGGGATTTTTTTAATGCCCGGCATATCACAATTAGGATGTCAATTATTAGAATGTTTTTAATTTGTTTTGGCTCTTTTCTCATCCTACACATTTTGATGATAAAAAAGCATCAAAAGGATAACAATTTTGTATCAAAATCTGGTAATTTCTAATTCCTCAAGATTTGTCTTTTTTAACGATTATAGATATTCTTAACTTTATACATAGGGTACTACAAAGTAGGTAAGATACATTTTTGTTCAAAATTTTATCTACAAATAATTCGGCCATCCGGTATTCTTCGGCTTTTACTTGCGCTTGCTTAAAACTCCATTACTTGTGGACTTTTTCAATAATTTAACATGGTTGTAGAATACCCCAACTACCATACAAATATAGTACCATATATATGGGATAATGTAGAATTTTCGTGACCGGCGAACTACAATTTTACTACTACATATAGTACTTTTAGAAGCAGACAGACAGTCATGAAATTCAAGACAAAATACTCGAAAATAAGTAAAGTAAAGTAGAATACCATACCAGCTGCCTTTCGATATTGTCAGTCGGTTGTCGGCAGTTCCTTCGTAAACAATTCCCAAAATTCTCAATCAACATCAACTATCAAAAAACATCAAATAATCATCAAAAAACACTCATTAAAATCGTCTTTTATTTTCTACTTTTTCTCAAATATAGACAATACCCTTTTGCCTTTTCAACCCTTTTCTAAAAATTTTCATCAAATCAAACTTATCATCAAATAACCCCAAATTTAGGATTTACCCAAAGTATCTAATCTCATGTGCCGTTTTAATTAACAAAATTTTGTGATTAGCTTTAATAAGACTTATCTACGCTTTCTTAATATACTATAAGGTGGTAAGAACTTGATTTCTCAATTAGATTTAAAGTTAATTTTGTAAGAAATGGAGTCGGCAGAGAGTACTGGAGAAAAATCGGCAGATTTCGGGGATATTTCGGGAGAAATCGCTCAAGGTCCGAATAATATTCCCTCGACTGGAAATGGAGACAATAATTTGACCTCCTCTGATGGTGGTGGTGGGGGTGGTGAAGTCGAAGATATGGATGAAAAAGGATCACTATCACCATTAACCGGCTCATATTTACTCATGTAAGTAAAATATTTTTATATGCGTTATTAGAAGTGTGTGGAATTAATATGAGATCAGCCACTTATCAGGTAATATGGCTTAACCACAAAATGTTTATTGTTTCACATTGTTTCATTGTTTTTAGAATTCTCGCCGAGCCACATTCTATTGAAGATCGAGACATCATCATTAACAGACTGACTAAAGGTACTTTTTTTAAACCCTTTTTTCTTACAAAAATTAGTTGATTAGCATTTTTTGAAAAAAAAAATTTTTAAATTTTAAATGAACTATACATAGGGTACATATTTACACATACTTGCCATTGAGATTGAGATACATGGGTTTACTACGAGTTCTTTAATCGATTTTTGAATATTCTCGAAGAATTTATTTTCATTTTATCTATTACGGAGAATTTTTAGCAAAATTTTGACTGATCATTATCTTAGCTGACAGTTTAGTTTATGGTAAAATATTTTAAGAATTTTTTCAACTAGGTAAATTGAAATAATAACCATTAAAAAAATGGTCGAAATACCTGAAGAAACTTTGAACTTTGATGACAATAGTGAAGGTCAAGCTATTCTCTTTTAATTAGATAAAGGTAATCAGATATGCTTTTAATACTCAGTAGGGTACTTATATATGTTTCTGTTGATACAATTCATTTATCAAGAAATAGACTAATTAGGCTGAGTTTATACAGTACTCGTAATATAGGTAACAAAAATATAGTTTAAAATTGATATCTAATACTAATGCCTAAAGGTAGGATACTACTGGTATGTATTATTATAGTATGTATCTAACTATCTGTAGTTTGTAATTTTACAAAATTATTTGTGATTTGTTAGATTCTAGATTGCCCCAGATTATATTGATTTATTTGAGTCTAGATCAATTTTTTGATAATTTTTAGCTATTCTGGTCTGGTCATTTTCGCTTATCGATTTTGACATTTTTGGGTTTTCAACTATTATAGGTATCTGCCTATTGTGATTCAAGTCTACGGATCCTAAAAATTTTCTTTCTACTAAAATATTTTCAAAAGCTAAAGACAGTGTAGGTTCATAATGAATTTGAAATAAAAATAAAAATAAAAAGCCCTTTCATCTAATTCGAAGGATTTTATTTCAGATTATGTAGGTTATTTATATTTCAGTTATAATTATAACTATGCTTATAAGTGTAGCAATAATAATTGTCATATACAGACAGTAAGGTACTATTGTAGTAGGTACTGTAACTGTCATAGAAAGGGAATTCTGTGATCTGTGACAATCTATTTCAATGTAAGATACTCGTACTCGTATTTCAATTTAAAGGCTTTAATAGTTTCACAGTATTGTAGTATTTTAAGTACCCTACAATATTTAAGTACAATATAGACCAAGCATGGCATAAAGTGAAATCTCGGTCAAATCTTGAATTTTTTCTCTTAAATAAGTACCTAGACTTGTGTTCAGTTAGTTAGTAGTATTTGAGGGGATATAATTTAGACTGCAATGGGCCGAGCTTCGCAAATCGCAAAAAAGCAAAAAAGGGGAAAAGCCATAATAGTATTTCTACAGTTGGGCAAGGTTGAGTAAGGCATGTCCTAAATTTTAATCTGACTCTCCAGAGTCCGAATTTAACCAAGCACAACTTTAATGCTACTTTATACTCCTTTTATACATACATAGGTAATAGGTACTTGTATATGTAATAGCTGGGATTTAAAAAAAAACTAAACCCGCATTAAATACACATACACTCGTATATATAGTCATAAATATTAATCATTTATATTTATTTAATTGTGCAGAGCTAAAACCAACCTCCTTTTATGCTCAAATGTATGATTTTTATTTATATTTCCCGATCGATTTTATACTGGGAAAGTACCTAGCTACAACTAGTGTATACGAGTAGAAATACAAATTATTTGCCAATTGCAGGATAATATGTAATTACCTATAGTCAATCTACCCAGTACTTTCTTTATAACGATACTCAAAAATGAATGAATTTCAGTCAATTTCATACTAAAATAGGAATTTTGTAAACTTTCCGATAAGCATAGGACACCCTACTTATGATACAATTAATTATGAAACTTTTGAAAATTGTAATCAAATTTTTTGTAATAAATTAGAATTTTAACTTTAAAATTTTCGAAATATGGACATGTTGAAATTGAAAAATTGAAATTTTTAAAATGCTCCAATTTTTGAAATTTGAATCCGCTAATAGGTCTAATGTATGAAATTTTTTATAGTAAAAAGTTACTTAATAAATTGTGTTTAGCTATATTTGGTATATGGTAAATTGAAGGTCATTTTATTGAAATTTTTCGCTCAATATCTTAATAGAGGAGTGAAAGGTTACTTTCACTTCTGCCGAAGCAGAATTGCTCAACTTTTTGCTAACTTTTCAAATATTTGGAATAATCAATCACAAAATATATCGAGTATTCATCGAGAGCAAGAGCTTTTGAGCTTTTTTTTCAAGATGGTTGGCCAACTTTATTATTCATAAATACTTTATTATTGGAGCAAAAAAGTCCATTTATTATACCCTGAATAAGTTGGTCATAGATCAAACCAATATCAATAGTAGGGTACTAGTACTATAGTACTATTGCCTATATACCTACTACATATTTCTAGAATAAATGGATCTTTTAGAGTCTTGGACGGAAGTCATATGATGAATGAATAAAATTTATAAAGTCTAGTAAAGCAGAAAAAATGCATTTTATACTACGGTAAATTGAAAGGAAAGCTTTAAGAGTTCAAATTTGACTTTTCTCATGATAATATATACCATACACAAAAAGTTTAAGTATACATTGTGTAAGTAAGTTAAGTAGGATATATTGGCAAAATTTAATAATAATATCCAATCTGGGTCGAATAATATCACGACTAGAAGACACGAGAGAAAAGTTTAAGAGACAGAAAAGGCTTTTGTATAAAGTCAAAAAATTTATATTTTGAGCAAGAAAAGTGGTTGGTTTAAAAGCAAAAGCAAAGTCACATCAATTTGCTCGAATGTCTCCTAATTCTAATATATTTTCTGAAAACACTCGAAATGTGTCCATTGTCATTAATAAACCTGGGTGTTTTCAAACTATAAAAATGAAAATATATCTCTGGGTGGATAATGTGATTGTCACTAGTCATATAATCTAATAAAAAGTGTCAAAAAATATTTTATAAAATCATCTATTTAACAGCAATGTAAGTACCTATCAAGATTTAATCTAGATTAAATAATCAATAAATTGGCAAATCAACCTAAAATGTGACCTAATTTGAATAATATTTCTAAAACTCCAGTTTTAGAAGTTTTAGAAGTTTAGATTTTTAAACTACAGATACCTTGTCCTAATCGTATTTAGGCTTAGAAATTTTGATTCTAAATTTGTTAAATTTAGTAGGTTTGTTTGATCCTGTTAAAGTATGAAAAGTGCGCGAAATTTAAGAATAATAATGCTTTTGACAACCCATTTATATAGATTATAAGACTTTATAAAATTGGTATGAAATTTAGAATTGGTGCCAGGATCAAATTCTTATGCATTAGCATGTCATAAAAATCATTTTCGAATATCATTATTTTATTCCCTTTTCAATAAGCTTTAAGCTCATACTGATAGCGATAATGACTAGTAGGTTACTCATTGTTCAAGCTATAAGCCTACTAGATATTCAAATTCGAATTTCAATAAAAATAAATGGTTTATGTTATTTGTGAGGTTTTTGAGACTTTTCTGATTTTAGAGACAGGATTTGTCATATCCAGATATCCAGACCAAGCCATGCAATACCATATGCATTACTTGAGACTTGAAATATAGGTTGATTTTGATATTACTTTATCGAATTTGAGTTTCAGAATTTCTTCTGTGGTTGATGATACATAACACAGTGGTACAAATACTAGAACTAGTACTTGTGACTTGTACAAGTAGTACAATATGGGTTATGCGATATTACACGGGTATAAAGGCAATAAAAGTACATCAAGTATAAGACTTATCGATCTCACTACTAGAAGTACAAGTACTATCCCTTATCCCATGTTATTTTATAATACCCGGCTTTTTTTTCTCCAAGGCATTTTCCAGAACCAGAACATCTAAAATACTAAAATACTTGGTGCAAATACGACAGCATGCAGTTACCCCATAAGTATACCTACTATAAGAATACATATACCTAAATACCTAAAAATAAGTTCAGAACCTTCAAGTTTGGATTTTTTTTAGGTCTCGAGTCTCGAACTAACTACCAAAAGTCCATACTAATAGTAGGACTAATATACTATGTACTACTACTACTAGTATGTACCCTACTTGTAGTTGAAACCAATACTATTTGATCACACTTATTCTGGAAATCTGGGACGTTGAAATTTCCAAAAAGTCTGAAAGAACCGGCAGGATTTTTCTTTTTTGTTAGTCCTTTGTAAAGTATATATAGTACTGTATAATTGTAGGATACTTGTATATGGATCTGAAGTGTAATAAAAAGTTTTTTGTAGAGAATACTTGAGTTTCTAGATCTAAAGTATAGGCTTGATTTCAATCCTTTTTCTGTTCAAAAGACCAAGAAAATGAGCCCTTTTTTGTGTCCCTTTATGTACTATTTATATGCATGTGATACAGACAAAGTTTTATAAAACTTGTAGTATGTAGTCTTGTAATATTAATGTCTAAAGTCTAGAACAACAAATATAAATACCTGTGTATACTTGTGAATGAGTTGTCTGTCCGTCTTTTACTAATCTCGAGAGAGAATTGTTTTTAAACTTTTGCTTTTCATTTCATTAAAGTCTTTACACATAGTAGGTACAAAGTATCTAGTACAAAGTTGAATTATTACCTACAAGTCTACCTAGCCTATAATAAGTGTATATTACAAGTCTACTAGGTATTCATTAGAGGAATTAATCATATCATTGAAAATATCAAATCTATCTACTCTTATTCTACACTATGTATTTACATAAAATGAACTTTTTGATTAATATTTGTAGAGAATTTGAAACTTAATATCAGCAGTTCTAGTACTTTTTGCATTATGTGATATGTAGGTACTATGCTGTATTATGATATACAGAGTACAGAAATGAGAGGGTAGATACTTTTAAATCATCTACTAAAGTTCTAACTTTTAATCGAAATAACTAGCATCAGGTTGAAAAAAACTTTAGTTTGAAAATACTGTCTGGAAAATAAATGAGAAATTGGCAAATTCAAATAGTCAAACTATAAAGTATCAAAGAAAAAACATACCTAAAATAAAAGAGTCTAAAAATATCGATCAATCAAGTTTAAAATACTTGAAAATCGTTAGTTCAAAAATCATGAAAAAATGTTCCAATTTGTATTTAATAGGTTCCTAGATTTGTAGCTTTGTTTAAGTCATTTATTTCAAGTTATTTTTAAAATAATTTATGAAATTTTGAGAACTCTAGATTAACCTAAAGTTCCCATTTTAGAATACACAATTTAGGTCAAAATTTCCTATTTGTAGGTAAATAAAATTCTAAAATCAGAATTTTGCGTTTAGAATATTTTATTTTAATATGCATTACAGAGTAAAAACATACCATCAGGTTTGTATAATTGTTACAAGTTCTTCTGATATACCTTACCTATATACGGATAGGTAGTTTATTCAAGAATTCGGAAAAATCCAAAAAAAATCTCAGTAAGTAACTAGGCCTGGGGATTTTCGATAAGGCATTTTGTAATTTGCGTCATCAAAAACACAAATAGGCATAAAATGAAAATTTTCTCGTACCGCTCTCAGTTTTTTATTTTTATAAAAAAAGGAAATTGAAAGCAGAGAGAGATCTTATGATTTGTGAGTTTTTGATCAAAAACAAAATATTTGAATTTCACTACATAAATACTTATCTTTAGTATACCTACTATATGTATGCATCGATAATCAATTAAAAATCCTATTAACCCCTGGCATTCTTTCAAATAATAATAAAAATATTTAACTATTTTGTTGCATAAAACTGTAATGTTTATTTGTATTACCAATCAGTTAGTAGGTATATGTAGTGCAAAAATCAATACTCTATTCAAGTTTATGTCAAAGTCAAATTCAAATTACAAATATGTCAGAAATTTTGCATTTCTCGACATATTAGATCCTAGTATTGCTCTTATCGAGATCAATTTGTCCAAGGAGAATTCCAAATTTCCAACTTTTCGGATTTAATTTTATTAATGGGAAATGTTCAATTTCAATTGAGTATTTTGCAAAGTCTGAAGTATTTTACTTTACTAATACTCATACCTGCTACTTTTTATTGAAAATGTGATTGTGATTATCGATTTGTACTAGTTAGTTACAATGTTTGGTCAATACATCATATCTGACTAAAATAATAGATCTACCGATACTTTTAAAGGTAAAACTACTACTAAGGAACTCTTATATATCGTAGTACGAGTACAATGCAAATGCAAATGAGTAGTTAATTAGAATAGGGGGTAATTATCGATTTGTCTGAAATTTTTGTTTGCTCAATATATTAATTAAGGCAGAGAGGCTGGCAGGCCTTCAAGTTTATGTTCAAATAATTAATATTGACCTTTTGCTAATTAATCTAATGACTGAATGAATCATTAAACTAGGATTGATTTAACTAATTTATTCCAAATGAGCTATTCAATAAGTAGGGTACTTACTTATTTAGAATATTAAGCTTAAATTTTAAATACCCAAAGTCATGATCAATCTATAGTAGGGTACCTATGCTGGTTTGAAACTGCCTATTTCAGACTTAATTTTCTAAATAATGGATTCCTTACTGTGTCTTAAAAATTTTGATCAAAATTCTCTCTTTTCTGGGGTTTTTGGTTCAAATTAAAGACAAATAGCATAGGTAACTCAAAATGCTTAAATCAAAGCTAAGATACTTTGCATAATTAGAAATCTTTTTATCTTGCTAGACCAGTTTATTTGGTTATTATGTGGGTATATTGGTTTTTTAAATTGAATTTTTTTGATCAAATGAGTTAATAACTCATTTTATGATGGTTTATTCGCTCAAAATGTTCCAAAATTAATCATAAAACTGCTGAAAATCTTTATTGCTAAACTTACCAAGCAATTTTTCCACTTTAGTAGATACCTTATAAAGAATTTTTGCTGTGTAGGGAATAATAAATGCATAAAATTAATCCATTTCCAAGTACATTTTAATGAGATGCATCTCCCTCAGCTTATCCTTTCCTTTTCGAGCAAATAATAAAAATAAAAATAAAAGCTTTAAGCATTATGAATAATTTACAAAAACTGACTTTTAATGAGAAACAAGAATATTAAATATTTACTAGTATAGTAGGTACTGATATAAGCCTACTACGAGTATAACTGAATACTACCACCTAAATTCTAAATCCTAAATTTATACTTGTCCCATAATTTTTCATTAGACTAAATGCTTAAATTACACTAGTACAGATATCAGTAGTACATTTTTTCCTAATTTCTAAAAAAATGATCGTAAAAGGATACAGATATAAGTATCAGTACTCGTATAAGAAAAGTACATTTTATTTAAGGGAGTGAATTCAGGCTTGAAGTTTGTACCATGTGTTTGTAGTGTAAATAAGTGTGATTTTAAACTTTTTTTTGGGGTTTATTATCCACGCTTTTGTACATTCAGAAAAAACCAAGTTTTTCGTTTAGAGAATAAAAATACTTGCAGTATGCATGTACCTACTTATAGTATAAGTATCGTAGAACTTGTAGTACTTGTGCTCGAAACAAATAAAACCAAATAAGAGATGGGTAATGCAGAAATCCCAAGCTATTTTTGGCATTTTTCTTCAAATATCCAAATATCTGTACAAGTACTACAAATAGATACGTAAATACAGATAGAAATAGAAATGTATATAGGTAGGTAGGGTACTTATGATATGTTCGTTCTAGTATTTTGAGAATGTTTAATAATAAGAGACAGAATGATGTTGGATTTACGGCTTTGGCCCCGAAAAACTTTGAAAATCCAGAATGACTTTTTACCCGGGTAAAGGAACCATATGTTGGGCATTTGACTTGTACTTACATATATTGACTTTTATACATATTTTTTGGTAGATACTATGACTATGTAGGTACATGTATGTACATGTGTATGTATTTACCATTTAAACCTCATAGATTTTGTCTATTTATACAAGTTTTTGTAGTTAACATACACAGGAATCAACCAAAATGTCAAAAACAAGTCTCTAAATATACTCAGAATCTCAATTTCTATTTACGAGTAGAATAAGTAGGGTACTTTAGGTATTTTTGATTAATATGGGATTTTCATAAATAGTAGTCTGAATTTTAAGGTCTACAGATAAAAGAGGAAATTTAAGTTAAATTTTCAAAAAAAAATTTCAAATGCGTCCAGTTGGACTAGAGGTTTCAGAATTCCAAGATTTTGAATGCAATACTCTAGTATTAAGAAGTTTTAATGATCAAAATATAGGCAATACTTAGGTTGTTTGAGATACATAAATTCATTGGCGGATAAGGAACACAAAAGATTTTTCATTTTTGACATAATTTTTTCGATATTCTGATTGACAATATTATAGGCATTGAATTAGTATCTGGTGAGTTGTCTTATCCTCTGATATCATCAAATGAGGAAAAAGACAGAAAAACCTCTCGGTAGAGTTTTACAGGGCTTGCTTTTTGAACCAAAGACTTGATCTTGAAAACAAAAATACACTAGAGTACAAACTACAGTATAACACTGCCTCTGGTATATATTTCATAGCTTCAAAAACAAGTCTGCATTAGGAAGAGAAAAAAAAATCTCTTTTTTCGGCTATTTTTGGCTGGTTAAATGCACATCCGTTGGTTTCTAAATATAATTTGTTTGTAAAGCACACGACAGTCAATTTATATGAACACAAGAATCCCTAAAGAGAAAAAAGTTTGTGTCTTCTGTCTGAATCATTTAGATTTTGGGATATCAATCTGTCTTTTCTTCCCTCAGATTTGAATGCAATTTGAAGAATTTTCATTCAATTTGTTTACTCTGTGTCATGGGAAAATTCTGTAATTGAGTTTGAAATTGTAGAAAAAAAGTAAAATACGATGAGTAAGTACATACCTACTACCTACTTATCTTTAGTACAAGTAGATAAGCAATATATATATATCTAAATAGGTAGGTACTGGTAATTAAGTGAGTCAGAATCATAAGATGTTTACCTAATATCATTCTACTAAAATTGGATAAACCTATTACATTAAGTAGGGAAGTAATTAAGTAGGTAGGTAGACTACTAATTAACCTTTAATTACCCTGATAAAGTATTTAGTTGAAACTTGAAAAATCGGCCAAATTCAAGCTTTATCATTATCATATACCATAATTAAGTATCTACTGTAGTCCATAGTAGGGGCACAAGTTCAAGGAAATCGATTATGTAACATACTTACCTAGTGATTACCTATCATTTAATCGTTATAAGTAATCATAGCCCATCAGAAAAGTTTGCAAATTTTGTAAATAAAATATAAACCAGTAAGTATCTACAAAAAAACTAAAGATAAGTATACATAGATAATATTATCCAACATACCCTATAACAATAGACGATTATCTAATTATCTATTCAAAATTTTTATATAACGCAGGTAGGTAAGTACCCTACCTAAAAACAAATTTTGATCAAGTAATTTTTGAATAATTGTTGACCTAGATGTTTAAAATTTCAACTACTAACTAGGTTACAGGCTACAATTTACCATACAAAGGTCTCAATTTTATATATTAAATCCCTAATCTTAATTATATAAGCACTTTAGATACAGAGTATGTAGCAAGTTTGGTAAAAATCTAAAAATAATAGGAAAGCGAGCTAAGCGATCGTGTAAAAATAAGAAATAGTTTGGAAATGATATTTTTAATTCAAATGCGACTATGAGTAATTCCAAAAACCCACACAAAATGTCAAATTACTAATAATTTATTTAAATTAGATAGATAGTAGGATCAATACTATTGTCTACTCAATAATACCTTACTAATACTGATACTACAAATATTACCGTAATGAAAATGAATAACTTGGATATTTCGAATCGAAAATTGCAAAATTTCCTAGTGTTCGTAATTCCGCAAATATAGGGTATAATTATAACAATTTTGCCATTTACCTTTAGCTTTCAAATGCTAAATGCTATTCTAAAAATAAGTTGTAGAATATTAAATTTAATGAGAATGCAAGGAAATAGTGCCATTATTATAACCAACCTAGTTTTTGCATATATATCTCTAGCCTTTGTATAGTAAGTACTATGAACAAGGACAAAAAACAAAAAAGATAAAATAAAATGGAAATTAATTTGGCTTTCGGGGACACTCTCATGACCCACTCAATTTATTTTATCTTTTCCAAATGTTAATTAACCGAAAAAACACCCGGTATAATCTGATAAAAAGTTGATTAATTCACTTTCGTAGATAAGCACTAATCAAAGGGTTAGGATTTTAAAATTTTAAAATCGATAATGACCTGATTTTACCGAAAAATTTGAGATTATAGACTTAATATTGCTACCTAGTTGAAGATGTGTATGTATCAGTTCAGTGATAGTGAGATTATTAAAGTACCAAATCTCTTATTTATAAACTCGCATAATAATAAATGATTTAATTTTTCAAACCTTTCAGGTTTCGAGTTTTTAGACATTTTTATTACCCATCCTCCTGAGAATTAATGGAGTTTGATATCTCACTGTATCTTCCAGTAGAACTAGAACCAGAATAGATTTGAGTATTTGAGCTTAAAGTTCATAGGTATACTTTAGGTAATAGTAGTAGTATTACATATAGTATTTACTAGGTTATTTGTATGTGCAAAATTTAGGGAATTTCTGGAATTTTCTTTCAAGCCAGTAAATTCACACATCATTTGATTTTCAAGGGAGAGTTACGCCTGAGAACTCTGAAATAATTTGAAATTTGAAGGTCTGCAAATTACTGCAAAATGCTCTTATTCTGCCTATATATTAGTACCCTATCTAGTATAAGTACGAGTAATGTCAATTATGCATTAGATATAGTCATAATGTTCATTCACCATCAGAGAAATTCTGAATGAATTTAAAGTAGGTAAGCTTGTATTAGTCAGTAACAGTATTCAGTATTGCTCGAAAATGATCATTTTGAGAACATAAAACGGATATTTCATCTCAATTCTCAATTACCTAGTATACCTACTAACTAATGCTAGTGCATTAGTCAATTTTAATTATCCTGAAAATTTCGGACCTCTAGGTTTAATGGAACCAAATGTCTTTTAAAAACTTGCAAATTTTTCTTGAGTTAGGTAATAAGTATTTCATGCCGAATCATATTTGAGTCTTTAAAAATTTCCAAATTCTTAATTTAAAGTTACTTCTTTAACTCCTAAATACAATTTCTCCATTTTCACTTGACTGTATAGCCATTGGGTATTTCATAAAATCTTGTAAAATATTCAATATGACTTTTTGTGAAATGTAGAGTGAAATGACTTATTTAGGATTTCCACTAGAACACCCATTTCAACTTTTGTAAAACTCTAAAAACTAAATTAGCTTTTATACGAAGGAGTAGGTACTATTTTGGCTATAACTAGCATTTGAAAATATAGCTTTTTGCTCTATTTGATCTCATTTAACACTTGAGGGCTTTTACTGCAAGTATAAAAAGTAAAACTTTGCTGGACTTTTCGATAAAAAAGCAAATAATGCTCGAAATGGCCTAAATTATTTTGACCTCAGATTCACTATCACTTCGGTATTGTGCTGTAAAGTTCTATACAAGATTTTTTAAAGATACAATCTAAATCTATAAAGACTCTTATGGAGTATTTGTTGTACTGATATTTTCTACAATAAATTATTTTGGCACATATCCCATTTTTTGAACAATATATAAATACTTGGTAGGTACTAGAAGATATAGCCCTTGTTTGGTGAGACATTTGCCCTTTGTTTATATGACTTGCATTGTATCTGAATTTTAGATTTTATTGTACCTTACAATTTCTTACAAAAAAGGGGCCAATATTCTCATAATTCTGTCTGTTTCTGTTCACAATTCTTCCAAATCACCCCCATATCCTATATTAGATATAATAATAAACACAAATTTTTAAAAAATTTAAAAATTTAAGCTAAACTTTATCATTATAATCAATGTTTCAAGATATTTTATGGACTTTGCGGCAAAGTCTTTGCCCATTAATAGTAAAGATTTCAGTCCTAAAAGTTAAATTTCGAGCTTAAAATACCGGCTTTTCTGACAGTTTCTCATATTTTATTGTTTAGTATTCTATATTTGATGAAAGTACAATAGCTGAAGGTATTGCTAGAAGTATAAAGGCTCATTTTTTTGCTAAAAAATTCTGAGAAAAAAAGATAAATAAATGCCTTTTACACAAAGTACCTTACTATACAAAGATCACACAGGAATAGGAATAGAAATAGAACAATTCTTACCATTTTTTTTTACTTAAAAAAATTCTTTTTACTAAACCTGTCTTGTGCAGAATTTCTATTTGAATAAGTAATACTACCAGTCCCAGTACTAGTATTAGTACAATGTATAAAATATAAAATAACAAAGTTCAAATAGACCTTCGGCTAAATATATAGACTTGCAAGTTTAAGTTTTCAACTTCACTCATGCATATAATATAAAATCACACTAACCAGTATTTGCTCTTTGGAAAGATCAAGAAAGTGTTAAAGTTATGAATATTTTTTTCTTTCTTTACCAACCAAAAAAAACCTTTTAAATTTTTTAGTTTTATAAAAAAGGGAAAACTTATTTATATTTATGAACCTAAGCAAGTCCGTAGCTACTTTATACTTTATTGATCTATATGAGTTTATGTAGGTGATTTTTATAAAAATAGATAGATCAAGTTATAGAGTTATAGAAAATTCTAGGTATTTCTATCATATTTATTGTAGGCGTGATTTGATTGGATTTTTCTCCTTATCTTGTTTTCAAATCACTAGGTAATTTGGAACTACTAATTAGGAATTTTTTTTCACCAAATGAGTCAGTAGATTAGGAAAAATGATAAGGTAATGTAATACGCAGTTTCATCAAGATTATTGTCACACATGCCATATTAAAAATGCCTGTCAAAATAATTTGGTCAAAATTATAAAAATTATACTCACAATTTTGTACAATACCCTACTCGTTATGAGTTATGACTCGCATGAATTGTTAAAATTGTCAAAAATTTTTCTAAATAACATTGTTAAAATCGCTAAAATTATCGAAAATTTTGCTAAAATTGGAAAAAAACATCAAAAACATCAAAAAATATAATAGGATGTACCAATTTAAGATAATTTTAACGACAGAAAATGCAATATTTAGAAAAATTATGTCAATTATTAATTAAAGATTAATAATGTTTTCATAATGTTTAATGCAAAGACGACTGTCTTTGCAAAATCTATAATTACAATTACAATTACCACCACTACTAATCAGCAGTACACGCCTTCTAGAAGTAGGTTATTAAACCTACTACTTCTAGAAGTAGGTTATTAAATAGATAAATATTGACCATTAAGAAAAGACAAAAATTAGACAAAAATTACAAGATACTGCTGAGATACCTTTACTATCTTTATGAAAGTGTAAAGATAAGTTTATATGGATATGATAGGCACTCGTGTGCCTGCTGATTGTCATTAAAATGTATTATTTCTTTTGCCTTGAAAGTTTACTTTTTTGTTACTTTCAAACTTTTTTCTTTTTTTGAAGAGATTCCCTTTATACCAGTAGTAGCCTATTCTATTAAAGTTTTGTATGAATGAAGGTTCAAACAAATAACCAAAAACTTGGGCCTTCAAACTATCCTTATCCATGTGTACCCTACCCTACCTATAATCAAAAGTCCTATTTATACATATGTAGTATGTACTTACTGGTATTCTTTTCAAAAAAACTGAAAGTTTAAAGGTTATGCCAGTTTGCATTTGAATGCACACATCTTGCAGTTTACCTGCATATTTATTGCAAATATATTTTTTCTATATTTAGGTAAGGTATTTTGCAAAATATTAGGAAATAAAACATGCTATATTTTACGACAAGTTAATGTCTTGTCGTGACTCTGAATTTTTAAATTTTACGGTTTAGACTACTAGTATAATATCTTTAGATTAGGGAAAGCCAAAAGTTCAAAGTTTAAATACATAAATATCAATATTTAAATAGATTCCTTACTTCCATTAGGTAGGTATCTTATAAAGTTAGAAATTAAAATTAAAAGCTGAGTAAAAGTTTCAATGCCCATATATTCTAATACTGGCAATACTTTTAGGTAGGCTACTAGTATCAGTACTAGTTATTTAGAACATCTATAAAAGATAGTTAAATTAAGCCATTAAACTCGAAAGTCTGCTCAAAATATTTTAATGAATCATTCTTTACTTTGCTTATATCCAAATGCAGTACTAGTACTAGTAGTTTTATTATCAGTAGTAGTAGATAATAAAACCTGGATAAGCATTCATATCTACAAGTAGAGAGAGATAAGTATTCAAAATATTGCATAAAATAAAAATTGGAATATTGATTTTTTTGCTGGTATAGGTAAGGTACAAGTAGTTAATATTCATTTCCGAGTAAGTAATACAGTACTTTATACCTACAAAATTAGATTATTAGATAAACCTGATTTTTACATAAAAATCGATTGCACAGTATCCTAAGTCTAAGCCTAATTCTTACTGTATCCATACTTTTAGCAAATTGCAAATTTTTAGTAGTAGCAAATGAATACATATAGGTACCTAAAATTTTGCATAAAAAATCTGCGGTAATATGCATAATGCTATTTTCCTTTGGTTTTTAAAATCATTTTTAGCAGGCTTTTTAGAATTTCAGGATACTACGATAGCACTTGCCACAAGCAATCAATATACCTATATGTATGTATCATAGAATTAGAATAGAATATTGAAAATTTCAGGTTTTTGATATTTCTGCAAATGATCAGCCTATTTTTGGCCAATTTAGAATTCTAAAAGTAGCTTAAATTTGCAAAAATGTATGTTATGTATGTAATTTATAAGTAGGTAAGTTTCATGAGAAAAATCGTAGAAGATTTTGGCTCAAGGGGTTGAAATTTATCGAAAAGGGCAAAAAGCCAAAGCCCCGCAGATTAGATTTAGATTTGAGATATTCCAGAGTCGAGATTTAGTAATTTATAATTGGTTTAGTACTCAATGAAGTTATCCTTATATTTTATGGTTAGTGCAATTGCATTTTCCATTATACTTCGTATTACTAGTACTTAGAATTAGTACTATGTACAACCAGGGTCTAAAAATCTAGTAGTAACATACTCATTTTAAATTTAGGTCAGGTAACTGGTTACGAAAAACTTTCTCAGTTTTTTTCTCTCCCGTTTTTAATAAATTCAATTAGGATTTAGACAATCGTTATAACAAAGTTTTCATTTCTATTCTGAGAGAAAAAGTCTTTATATCCAAAAGTTACAAACTGGAATTTTTCTATGATGAAAGTTGGGAAAAATTACAAGGCTTTGATTGAGATTACACAAGTTTTGAGGGCAAAAAAAAGTCCCTTTATACCATATGTAAAGTACCCTACTGATATATAGGTATGTATTATACGAGTATGTAATATGCTAAAAGTCAAATAAGTTTCGGGTTCAAAAGATAAATTGCCAATAAATTTCTCTTTCTTGAGATATTACTACCTTTCTATTTATATTAAATCGGATGTCTGAGAACCAGATACATACTGATACAAAGTACCTGCAATTTGACCAATAATATGTTTCAAAGCTTTACCTTTGGACTACTGGTACTATAAGTAGTAGTAGTAGCAGTCGAAACCTATCCATACTACAAAATCATGAAAAAAATCAGAAAAAAGGGCAAATGTGCCAGACATTTCTGTCAGTACTTTTAAATATTTTATAGTTTTTTACCAATCAAACGGGTCATTTAACCATGGATCTATTCCTTTTAGATTAAAATTTTATTTTTGAAGTCATGATTTTGAACCTGGAATTTAAACTCAAATATTTTCAGTTTTATCGAGCTTTTGTAATTCGGTGAATTCTGGACTGTTTACTGGTTTTCATGCTATTTTATTTACCCATTTTAATAATATATATAGCTAGCTACATATGTATGTACTAGCAATTATATACACTATGCAAACAGCAGCAGAATCTTATCTTTAGATAGTATACTTTAGTATGCATAGGTATACAATGTATTTTCTTTTATAAATTTTGTTCAAAGTAAAGAGGTTAGATAAAAGCATTTTTCCTCTACTGTACTAGTACTGTACTGTACTACTATTTATATGTATTTTAACAATTAGTTCAAAAACTGTATAAAAATCCATTATCCTTAAAATGTTCTCCAGAGACTATTATCCAAATATGAAATGAAATTTTAAGACTTTCGTCTAATTTAAATAAGATCCTTATACCTACTTTAGTAGTACTATAGACTATACTATACTATATAGTACTATAAATTATATTAGTTTTTCAAAAAGCTCTTTTCTTGGAAAAGTTTCTTTTTTAGGGTAGCAACTTTTAAAAGCCAAGTAAATTGTATTAAAAAACTCTTTACATAATTCCGTGCATGTGCAAAAAAGGTTTACAAAGTTTAAGTAGGGTACTTACTTATGTATTGTAAGGTAGATAAATATGAGCACAAAAACATTTTTACAATTCGTGTAGATCGGTTTTTAAAAGCTTATAATTTACCAATTTGGATTCAGGAAAGGGAGTAGGTAATAGTAATGAATTATAATTATAATTTATAATTACTGAAACTCAATAGATATTTCAAAACCAGTTTTTGTGTTTATATTTAGACATAAAGTCTCAAGCACAAGTCAAGTCGGCTAATTGCTCTATTCCTTATTAGAATAAACATGCAAAAAATTAGAGAAATATGCCAATTCGTTAAAAGTATGCTAATTTTGTTTTTCAAAATTCATTAGTTATCCGATAAGTTTTCAGTTAAGTCTTTTGCTAATCTAATAAATATAAATTAATATATTTAAGGATAGGCTTCGATTTTATTAAAACATAGAATCAAAATAATAGATGGCTCTGATTTAATTTTAAATATTAAATTAACTAAAACACCTTCATTTTTATAAAATTTCAAATTTTGATTTTGTCATATTTGACCAAATTTCGAGCCCATAAGATTAATCTTGATGAAGATTTTAAAAATATATTCAGGACCAGGCAGTTGACCTATAATAATTGCCTGAAGTTTTCTGGCAAGTTAGAATACTCCATAGTATAAAATTCAAAAAGTTTTAAAAGCCAAGAGAACCCTTTTCTCCTGCTCTACTACATATACCTTGAATTTTAAAATTTGAATTTTGAATGAACAAAACAAGTGTAAATAATTGCCAATAAACATATTTATGTATTCAAAATACTGATTATACAAAGCACACTAATTTAATTTATTAAATTAACTTTGACTATTCATACACTAAACTCTACATTTTACCGAAATCCCGATTTTCGAACCAGACTTTCAGCAGCTGATTCAGTATTTCGGATTTCGGTCGAGTTAATTTCAATTATTGTAACAATTCCCCTGGTTCTCTAGTAAGTCTACCTTTGTTGTCCATTTTTGCACTTGTAACTACCTTGTTAACAGTCTAGTGATTGCATCAAAGTAATTCTAATCTTTGTCATACAAAGTATTTTAATACAATCATTGTAATATTTTGTATAGTAACAAATAAAAGTCCGCATTGCAGATATTACATTGTACGAATTTTTGGAATC
Source organism: Nanhermannia cf. coronata Gr-Ori-00579 (assembly GCA_034699045.1). NCBI lineage: Eukaryota > Metazoa > Arthropoda > Arachnida > Sarcoptiformes > Nanhermanniidae > Nanhermannia > Nanhermannia cf. coronata Gr-Ori-00579. The sequence continues at coordinate 19,239 of JAQIXA010000823.1, forward strand.
CATATGAGTACTACTGGTAGTACTACTAGGTTGTATAATACTTCATATATGATTTCAACAGCTTTTTTTACTCATTGAGAATTATTTTTATTTTGTCTTTACCCATTTAGAGATTTCCTACTCAAAAAACTGGGCTATTTCTTTCTCCATCAAGTTTTTTTTTCTCGGTGAAATGTGAATCTAGAGATAAAGAGTTTATTGTCGGACTGATAAAATTGTTTTATTTTTGTAAAGTACTAGCTACTAGTACTAGTGCTTAAAAAGTAGCTTTTACCAATTTATACTACATTTGGGAATTGAGCATGCCCCAAATGCATTAATATATGGAGAAAAAATAGTCATGTAAATGTGCATCAAGAATAAAATGTATAGTTTAAATGCACTTTTTCTCTGATTTTAGAACTGGATTACAGTATACGAGTAAGGTATGCTAAGTAAAGTTAAGTATACTTTCAAGGTCTCGTTTTAATTTGCGATCACAAAATCTCATGGTATTTTTAGTCAATTCGGGTCATTTGGTCAAGTTCAAAAGTGTCAAAAATCTACTTAAAATACCCCAAATATTTGTAAAGAATAACATATAAGTAATCATAAATAGTATTTCATTGACATATTCATGACAAGTACTTACCTAAACCTACCTGTACGAGTACGAGTATAAGGGAGCTTTTTTGCTTTTTAGTCACATTTCAAGGAATTTTAACTTAAAATCCCTTAAAATTACACTTAAGATTTTTAAGTGTACCCTACCCTATTAAAGGACAATAGTCCAAAAGGGCTGTTTTTGAGCCCAGAGATTATAAAGGTTTTCTATATCTTATTCGATAAAGCTAAAAATTAGAATTTTGGGAGTGTTTGTTGTTCAATGCGAACATTAAGATATTTGAGGTCAAAGGTCGTTAGTTTTGAAAATAAAAGTAAGAATTTTGATTGTAAATTATTTCAACCATATTCAGAAGGTTAGGATGCGAAATGAATACACAAAAATGCTTATTAAGATATGGTGATTACAAAAATATTCTCGGCGGCACCGTACGGTACCTATCACATTTTTTATCAAATAATTTTTTTTTTAGTTTTTTCATATTTTGATTCCAATTTATATTTTAATGAACGAAATCTTGAAAAATTTTCTAAAAAGATGGGATTAAAAATTTTATTTCAAAACTTATTTTATTACTTAGGTATTTTATTTCAAAGAGACCTTTGACCTCAAATATCTCAATGTTCTCATTGAATTTTTTTGGAAAATAAACATTTTTAGCTCTATCGAATGATATATAGAAAACCTTTAGACTCTCTGGGCCCAAAAACACTCCTTTTGGACCATATTGTCCTTTCTAAAAATGAGAGTCACGATAAAGAATTTTTTTGATAAATACTGATTGAATAACTTGAAATTTTTAAAGCATTCAGAAAATCGATTATGATAAAATTTGAATGCATATAGTGTACTTCTAAATGGTTTTAAATGTCCGAAATTTCTCTGGAATTTGGAATGCATAAGCCATTTAAATTTAAGACTTTTTGACTTAGCAAATCAAATCTTATCTTTTCCAAAAAAAACTTGACTTGAGCATTTGCATATACCTACTAGTACTATAAGTACAAGCATACCTTTAACACTTAAAATTGGAATGCAGTTGAAAGTTAAAAGTATGTACTTTACCAGTAGGTAGGTACTTTTTAAAATGTAAAATTTAATCTAGTCATGCAAAATACCCGTGCAAAGTCTCGTGTAATAAGCACACTTTTAACTGTGTAAATTTGACTTTATCATTAAAATTCATAGACTCATAATGTATGCAGGTACTTAAGACTGAGTTGAGATTAGATATAAACTTTTAATCTCTAGATTTTATACTAAACCTAAAATATACCTAAGTAGTAGGTAAATCTCAAAATATTTATAATTTGTCCAACTTTTAGTTTGAAAGTTTGAGATAATTTTGACTGATTTTTTGGGCCAAAATCGGAAATTGCTTTTGTAATTTTGTATGTATTTATAGTTCGGATTTCCGAAATTTGAAAACGGAAGTGAGGTTTTATTTCTAATGACATTCTATTTATAAATGTACAATGAATGGGTGTGTTTACTTCAAACTCGGAAAAAATTTCAATATAGAATTTAGGTAGGGCAAAGTGTAAAGGCTTGAGTGTAATTTTGTAAGGGGTAATTTAACTATATTTATTACTATCCTGTATTACCCTTTAAATATTTCATTATCAATTTATAATTTGCTTTTTTTGGATATTTATCTTCATCTAAAGCTATAGGTTTGCATGCAGGACATTCAAAGCAATTTTGTAAATTTCTGGAATTCTCTTATTTGACTTGAATTGGACCTCTCTAGGCGACAGTATAGTATAGACCATTGACTTTTTGCTCTTTAGAATTGTAAAAATACCTCGTAAATTAAATACTTGTCACCTTTAAAAAGATCTATCTGTAAAAAGATCTATCTGTAAAAAGATCCAGAACAAGTTATATCAGTAGTTGCATATTTAAGCATGGCTAATCTTAAGTTGCTTTATAAAAAAAAATTTCCATTTTTTGTCCACTATGAATGGTACCTAACAATGGATAGGTCATCGCTTTATACTTGTACTACTATTCGTAGTATCTTTTTTATAAAATTTATGAAGAAACCTGAATCAAAATTGAGTGATTATTTTCATGGTTCTATGATTTTCTACAAATTTCAAGCATTTCATTCAATTCTACCAAAATCTCTTTTGACTATCTGAAATATTCTCAACCCCTATATAATAATCTTAGAATTAGAATTAGTGATCTGAAAAGTACAAAATTTCAGAATTTTATAACCTCAATTTCGACTTCATTTTCACTTCCACTAGTATCTAGGTATGCCGATATGGCATTGAAGTCAAAAGCTGGTTTTAAGAGCTGAATAAAAATAGAGACTTCAGATTCTATTTGTCATATATTAAAATCCGATTTCTGATATGATGATAAATTTTTGCCAAATCAAGTCAAAAAGTTAAAAAAGCTTTAGCTTTCTCTACAGGAAAGCTAAAAATCTATGTATTTCAAAAATATGATACAAAATATTTGCTTTCAATTTCTTAATATTGATTTGAACTCAACTTTGTGACCATAAAACTCATAAAAATTGAAAAATATTGAAAACTTGGCTTTTTATGGGCTTAAACTGCACTCTCGTCTCATAAACACCAATTAAATAATCATGAATAATAGATTATGAGGAAGTTGGAAACAGAAATAAAGGTCTTTTATTTGTATCCTAATAATATTAAATTGAGGACTCAAAATTATACTCCTACTAGTATAGGCACTAACTAGTACGAGCAATTTGTATTTATGAGAAAGGGTTGAATTTTTCCATGTATAGTAAGTGTGGGCTATGCATTATAAATATTTAAAAACATCATTTTTCTCACTCACAAACCACAACCCTTGTGTACTTTATGCATTTGGGTACTTTATAAAGTAATCCATTTAAAAATTTAAAACTAATCCATAGAACGATAAGTCCCTATACTCTATATATGTACAAAATGCTTAATTTTATTTGAACATAAATGATTTATACTGGTAGAAGTAAATCGTTTTGTTTAAAATTGATTTTAGATTAAGTTTGAAAAGTTAATCGACTATGACTATTACTATCAATACTATAAGTAATATGGTTTAGAATTATTTTTTGTCTTGAAATTTGTTTTACAAATGAGCTTATAATGATTTCTAACTGTAGATAGGATCGTTAAAGAAATTATAAATCATTTAATTGTCTCAAGACTTAAGTAAAGACAAAGAAATAGATTAAATTTTAATAATTTTTTCAAAAATATGTGGTCTGCATTAGTCTACTGTTAGTTGTTCAAAGAGTAGGTTGTAGAAATTTTAATAAAAATTGAAACTTTTGGTAATTACTTTACTTTTTTTGAGTAAAAAGTCATTTAAGAATTCAATTTTCAAAACTAATAAAGTTCTTTTTTTTATGTGTAATTTACAGGACTTAAGACGTGGGATTTGAATTTAACTCATGTGGATCTGAATTGTGAACTATTGAATTTAGCAAACTCGAATCCGGAAGGAGATGAAGCCAGAAATGGTAAGAAAATCAATTCAAAATATTACATATATCGTACATTAGTACTTTACTATATATAATACCTATATTTACTTATACCAAAAAAGTCAAAATTAGAATCTCAATTTTTAATTTGAAATCCAAATTATCGTCCAATTGATTTACTAATCGTATAAGTAAAACCTAGGCTTACAAAATTAGAATTTGAGTCAAGAATGCTACATTATTTTCATAAAATCAAGTTAGTACCCTACTAACTTGCCTTGGAATTGGTACTAACTATATTTTAATCTACTACATATACTGTAGTTATTTTGTATTCTATAAAAAGTCTATAAAATAGACATTCTTGACGCTTGAAACCTGAGTTTAAGGTTTAAAAGAAGATAAAATTATACTTACGAGATATGTACATAAGTACACTATTTGTATAAAAATAATTTAAATAATTTATGACTTTTATCGGCTTTTTTTAGGCGAAAAGTTGGTCCAATGGGCATCAGAAAATTTGGTTGTGGAAGTCTTAATTCATTCTCAAGTCTCAACCCTACTCCAATGTATGAAAAACCTACTAGCGAGCTTTACCCGATCTAGGTACTCTTCAAAATACCTTTTTTTACCCTTTTTATCCAATATTTAATTTGGTAAATCGATATTTTAGACACATTATCCATGGTGGATATGCATTTCAAGGCAGTGGAAGTTGGATCTTACAGGTAAAAGATACTCAAAATTGACAAAATATATGTCCAAAAAACCATTTGTATAAGGGAAAATTATTCTCAGAATAGTACGAGTATTTATTTAGGCAAGATATTTAAAATTTGTAGGTTTATAAAAGTACTTTTTATAGGAGGTAGGTACTTGTATAAGGGAATAAATCAATAGATTTAGTTTGGATTAAATATTTAGTTACGTCAAACATTTACTCTGAGGACTGCATTTTGAAATAATTGAATTGAATGCAATTAGGTATTAAAAAGTCAAAGTCAAGTCAAATTCCAGCTAAAGAAATGTAAAGTTAAAGGGCAAGATATGAATCTCTTTTATATGCCAAATGTAGGTAAATAATTTTAGAGATATTAAAAGCTCGGCCAAGTATGAAAGAGTAGATTAAACTAGGTTTAAACTAGGTTTATACTTGTATTAGGTAGGTAATAACATTTGAACATTTTGAATTAGATTTTAAATTTTCAAGCAAAATTATGTTTATAAATAGATTTGAGTTGACTTTTGATATTTTAGTACTTAATTTTGTCAATTTCTCTAAATTTCTAGGATGGAACCTTTAGTTCAACAGATTTTATTGAATTATGGGATGAACCTGAAGGTAACACATTTTGAAATTTTGGTTTTAAAAAGCTTTTAGGTAAATTTATCAAATAAATTACTTTTGGTCACATTTTTGAACATAATTTTTGTACCAGAGAAGGTACCTACCTACGACGTATATCCTTAAAATTACGAATTTTTTTGAAAATATCTATCGACAATTTAATAGAAATCTTGAGATTTCGAAATTCTGATCACAAATTGAGTTTTTATGTTGAAAATGTAATCATTTTGGTATAGTACCTTAGTACCTATTAAAAGCTAGTTTAGTTGATAGAAATATTAGCAATAAAATCGAAATTTAGCTCTCAAGACTATCTGCAAATGTCTGGAAAAGTATAATAAATCAATTTTTATTTCAGTTCAAAGGATCCTAGCTGCATATAAAGGTGATATTTCAGTAAATGTTCATTGTGCAAGTGAGAATGGATGGTCTGAAGAGAAACTTCGAAAGGAACCATTCGCAAAACAATGTCAAATCCAAGTCAATCCACCAGAAGGTCAAATGGGACAAATTCATTCTTCTGGAATTATCTCTTTTGTCGATTTTATTAGCAAAATGGTTGTCCCATCACCAATTAAAGAAATTCTCGGTTAGTTCTCTCGAAAATTAATTATGGTTTTTTTCTTCTAAATTCAATATTTATAATCGATCGAAATTGATTTACAGAACCATCAGAAATCGTTGGAAATATACGATTTACACATCCTACACTATATGTAAGTTTTTGAACTCTAAAATACCTAAAATCGATCATAAAAATTGGATTTTTTAACCAAAAAACTTGATGTAATTTTGATGGGTATTTTAAAACTTTTTATAGGTTTTTCCAGGCGGTCAAGGTAAGAAATTATATAACTAAAATCTCTACATTTACTCAAAAAGTAAAAATATTTGAACCTAGATACTTTTACATGAATAGGTATTTATAAGGAATGGATTTAATACCCAATTTCTATTTTAAAGTCTTTACAGGTCAAATATTTTAACTCTAGCTTTCACTACTTTCAATTTTAAAAAACTCAAATTATAGAAAGATCCCGGATTTTGAAAATGATCCATAATTGAATTTGCTAACTTTGAAAACATTTCTAAATTTCCAGGTGATTCAGCACTATTCGGTATAAATGGTTTCAATATGCTTATCGATGGTGGTTTTGCTCGTCGAGCTTGTTTCTGGGATTTCACCAGACATTTGGATCGACTTGATGCAGTTCTCCTTACCCGTCTTAATAACAATTCACTGGGTGGTATCTCATCAATCCTCGAACGAAAAAACCTGGACACAGTATACCCACAAATCGGTCATTTCTTCGGTAATCTTGTGGACAAAAAGTCATCTGAAAGTGGAGAAAAAGGGACTGGAAATGGTCATAGTAAAGAAAAGGATAAAGATGATTTAATAATTTCACTTACAAATGAAGGCCATCGAATGCTCGAGTTACTCAAATTGGGTAAAATTAAACCACACTTGTGTTTCAGAGAAAATATAATGGATCCTATCAATCTCTATCATAAAGTTGGTCATGGTAAACTAGATCTGTATATTTTGAATCCAACCAAAGACTCGAGAGAAATCAAAGAATTTCTACAAAAATGGAATAATGAGTTGAGTACCACAAATAAAATGACTTTGAGAACTGATGGGAAGGATTTTAACTACCCACTACTTAATCTTGTATCAATTTGTGCTCTACTTGTATGGCAGCCAGCTAATCCAAGAGAATCGATAACTCGACTACTTTTTCCAGGATCTACACCACAAGCTAAAATATTCGATTCCCTAAATAAATTGAAGCATTTAGAATTTCTCAAGTATCCCGTTTGTTCTGCGAAATCTCTTATGCTTGGTAAGAAAAGTCGAAGTAAATCTGAGCATTTCTCCGAGTCAAAGATTACAAAATCCTCAGTTATACTGGAGAATAGTTCATCAAATCGAAATATTGCTTCGGCTGTTCAAAAATCATCATCTGGTGGGTCAAATACTACTGGTGGGATTTTAACTGGATCCAGGTCAAGATCTGTAGATAAACATATTGCAATTAGATCTGAATCTGTGTCAACTGAAGGAGATAAAGTAGAGGTTAAGAAATCTTACAGAAAACCATCAAAAGATCGAAGAAACCATCATAGTCAAGATAATAAACTACATTCTGATGGTAAAGAACCTTCAAAAGACATAAAAAAAGTGTCATCGAGAAGTATTAAAAGTAATGAATCACCTTTGCCTACAAGTAAAAAGACAAGTTCTGGAAAAGTCCCAAGTTCTACTACAAAGAAAAGTTCAGATCCTTCAAAAGAAAAAGATGCTTCAAGTCCTAATAAAAAATCACCTAGTGAAGCTCCACCACCAATTCCATCAGCTAATAAACCTCATGTTTCATCAAAATATGGTATTCATGTTTCAATGGGCAAATCCTCAAGATCAACGACTCAAGATAAGGATAAAGAAAAGGATAAGACCTCAACAACCCCACCAAGTACGACACCACAACATAAATCGGCTAAAGAAGAGAAAAATCGCAAGGTTTCTGGCATAAAAAGTGTGAAATCTGAAGTTAAATCGAGGATTACTGAACCTTCAAAAATTGCATCAACAACTAAGCAAATAAAATCTTCAACTACTACTACTACTTCAACAGCACAGAAATTATCAGTCGAAAAAACCTCATCAAAAAGTGCAGCCAGTGGTGGTAAAATTAAGGGTGGTAATAAGAAGGTACCACCACCAAGTTGTTCAGATGATCTTACACCTAATTTAGGTCTTGGTGTTGCCGCTGAAGCACTTGTCTCCGCTCTTGAGAAAGAGAAACAGAACGAGGAGGTTGAAAAAGAAGTCCAAGCCTCCGATGAAGTGGTCAAAATTGAAGTTGACGAAAATGCAGCTGAAGTTGAGGGTGATGGTGAAGAAAAAAATGAAGGTGAGGTTGTCCAAAATGGTCATCTGGGGCTGAATGGACATTCTAACTTGGTCACTGAATCCAGTTCAGAATTGAGTTCATTAGAGCCGATAAGTGTTGATGATGAAGTTGAGCCTGAAACTGATTTGAAGACAATGGAAACACCTACCTCAACTCATACTGTCGTGTCTGATGGTGTTTGTGGTGGCGATGCTGAGAAAAATAGTAAAATAAGTCAAATACAAAGAGATGAAGAGGTTGAGGACTACCTAGTTGTAGATCAAGGTGATCATGAATCAGAACCACAAGAACAAGAAAAGGAACCGGAGGTTGAGGTTGAGGAATCTGAAAAACCAGTTGAGGATTCACAAGCTAAAAAAGTGATAAATGAAGTCGATGATAAATTATCTACGATGCAAATGGATACACCAGAACCAGATAGTTTAGAAATTGAAAAAAATGAAAAAGCTGACACTGTCGAGGACAATAAGACTAATGATGCAAATGAACCTAGTACTGTAGTAGAGGATGTCAAAGATCAAGTTGAAGCTTCACCTGAAAAAGCATCTCACACTGAAGTCGATGAACATGATGGAAATGATGAAATAAATGGGGTGAAATGCGAGTCTGAAGTGGAGGAATCCCCAGGGGATGAGAAAGTTAAAAGTCCGGAAAAAACTGTGGAGATTGATGATAAGATTCCAGATTGCACTCGAGTAACAGATTCAAATTCTCCAGAAATCAGTCGTTGTGCAAGTGAGACTCAATTTGCTCATAAAATGCCAGTTGATATTGATTTAGATGAGGATAAATTGAAATGTAGTGTTGGACAAATTGAGAAAAATGCTTCAGGTGAAATTGTTACTTCGAAAGAAACTCAAGATGAGGAATTGTTTCAGCCTAAGGACTCGGATTTGATTGAGTCTGGAATCGACAATAATGAAGAACCCCCAGAATGTGCTGAAATGGTCGAGAAAGTTGACGAAAATGATGAAAAAGTCGATAAAAATGAGGAAAAGATTGACCAAAATGAACCTGAAATACATGATAAGGATAAGGATCAAGATGATAAAGAAAATAAACCATCATCACCACCACCAATCGATATTGAAACCACCAAGAAAGTGTCTAGTAAAAGAGAACATCTAATTCGAACTCCAGACGAAGTTGAAGAACTTCCAGTACACGAGGAATTTGAATATAAAATTCATCATCAAGATGATTTAATACCCGAAGAAGTTTGTGAAGAAAAACAAGAAGTTGCTGAAGAACAACAAAAACAAGAAGAAAGTTTAGAAGTATCTGGTGAAATATTAAATAATAAAGCAGCAGCTGAACATACAGATAAGGCTCAAGTCGAAGTAGAAGTAAGAAAGGATTCACTGGCTGAAATAATAATGGTAGAAAAAATCGATGCTGCCGTATCTCCCGTCTTAGAATCATTATTAAATCAAAGTGTTTATGGATCATTTAAACAAGAAAATGAGGATCTTGATGGGACAAAAGCAGACAAAGTCGAAGAAATGGCAAATAATGATGTGGAAAATGAGGTCAAAGTTGTTTCAAATGTAGATATAAATGCTTCTGACAATGAAAATAAAGAAATCAACTCTCAAAATAAGGAATCATCTGATGACCAAAATAAAGGAACTGAGGATGATAATGAAGAAGAGGCTGGTCAAATGTCAGCTGAAGACCTTGAGTATCAAAAATATGAGGCAGAATATGCTGGACAACCTTTGAGAAAACATTCATTGATTAAAACACCCGCTTTTTCTACAACTTCGGTCACCATTACACCATCAACACCACCAGTTCAACTGTCAGAAGATCATGATCATGAGGATCCAGAATTTACATTTGATCAAGATAAGGATAAAAAAGAGGATGTGCATGATGATTCAGTTCCAATGCTTCAAAAATCTTATACTACTGCTAGTACTAAGGATATAGTCGAGGATAAGGGTGATGAACAGACTGTTGAAGATCAAAAAGTCGAAAATCTTCAAACTAAAAAAGTAGAAGAAAGTGATGAAAGTGAGAGTTCTGCTCTGACAGCCATTTCAAACGATAATGAAGATCAAAAGAATGATGGGGAAAAAGATGACTCAAAAGAAAAACAGGCTGATGATGGACATCATAATGATGAATCTGATAAGGTTGATGGTGGAGAAATTATTCAATCACTTTTGATAAATGCAGCAAGTACAATAATATCACCTGTAGTATCTCAAGTTTCAGATGAAATAATCCGATCAACTACTAGCCCTGATAAAGAACTACAACAACAGAAGGAGGATCAAGTTTCAGCTAAAAGTTCTAAAGAAAGTAGTCCAGCAAAAGATATACTTGAAGACAAAGAAAAAAGTCAAAGTCCTGAGAAAATTCATGAGAAATCCGATGAATTGGAATCAAGGGAGAAAAGTCCTGATCTTTCAGAGAAAGATAAATCTGTATCTCCAGCTGAAAGTCCTGGAAAAGGAGCTCAAGATCATGTTACTGGTAGTTCAGATAAAATACCCGAAAGGGAATTAGATGATAATGCTACTACTTCTGATTCAAGGGAAAGAACACCTGAAATTGAGCCTAAAGAGTCAATTGAAAAGTCAGAAAAATCTCCAGAAAAAACAAGTTCTGAGCCATCTGAAAGTCCTGAGAAAAAAATGAATGAGAAATCACCCTCTCCAGCAGCTAAATCCATTGATGGTTCTAAAGAAAATAAATCGATATCAAGAGAAAGTACACCTGAGAAACAATTAGTAAAAGAGTCTGAGACAATTTCTAAAGAAAGTACACCAGATAGGCAATTAAAGGAAAAATCACCGTGCCCAGATGAACCAGTTTCAAGAGAAGGTACTCCAGAAAAAAGTCATAAATCGATTGAAAGTACCCCTGAAAAACAGACTGCTGTAAAAGAAATGACACCTGAGAATGTTTGTGTGAAATCGGATTCCAAAGAAAGTTCTCCAGCACCTTCACATGATGGTTCACCAGCTAAATCTGAGAAATGTGAGAAGGAGGAATCCATTTCAAGGGAAAGTACCCCAGAAAAAGGTTCAAAACCTCAAACCAAAGAACAAAATTCAGAATCAAGTCCAGCAAAATCCGATAAAATATCTGTAAAATCTGAATCTAGAGAAAGTACACCTGAGAAATCACAAAAATCTCAAGAAAAATCACCAGAAAAAGTCTCAATTTCAAAAGAATCTAGTCCAGAACCACAAGAGAAAGCTTCATCAACTCCAGTCAAAGAATCTACTCCAGAACCTGAAAAAGCATCACCTGGAAAATCCTCATTAAAAGAGAGCTCATCCTCACCTGAACATCGTTCCAAATCACCTGAAATAGAAGAAATCAAAATCAAAAATGATACATCGGAGAAATCTGAGAAATTCTACGATGATACACCAGACTATGTGAAATACAATCCAGAGGAATTTCTATCTCATGAACTACTTAAAAATTCATCTGGTCGAACACCAGTAAATTCTCCAGATCTTGTTGGGATTTCCATGTCTAAAATGGGTGGTCCTGCTGCTGGTGATTCAAGTTCTTTTAAATTTTCTGAGGGTGAGAAAGGACATGATGCTAGTGGTGGTGGTGATGATGACCAAAAGTTGGCAAGTAAAAGTGAAACTACAAAAGACCTTGAACAAGATGAAAATTCTAAACTACTTGAGAACAATTTAAATTCAGAGCCAAAAGATCAGAGGGATTGTGCTGACAATACAAATGGCCTTGGTAAAAAGACAGAGATTTGTGAACCACTTTTAACTACTACTACTACAGCTGATACTACAAGTACTGAGGATACTACTGGTCCTGGAGATAATAAAGATCTTGATGTAGACGATAATATGCATTTAAATCCTGAAGCAATTTCGCCAAGAAAAGAGAAAAAGTCATTATCCTTTGATGAGTCGAGTTTTGTTGAGCCTCCTATATCTATTATGTCTGATCAAAATGATCAAAATGATGATGATCAGGAAAATCATGATGATGATGAAGAACATCCTACTTTTGAAAACTCACCAGAGGAAACAAAGAAATTTGTTAGTGAAATTGTTGATGGTAAGTCTTTCTTATACCTAGATACTTTTCTAAATTGTCTTCTACAATACTTTTAAGGTTTTCATTACCCAAATCCAATCTATATATTATTGGTATTGGTAGTATCAAAATCAAATCTGAATAAAAATATCCCGCTCTCATAATTGGGATTTTTTGTCCAATTTAGATAAATTATACTACTTAAATAGTTACTACTATATCCAGTCATTATACTACTACTTAATTTTGACATTATTTAGTCAGAAATATACTAGGGACTATAACAGATAGCGGAGAGAACTATGTATTATTGAAACGAGAATACTGTCAGTGTTTGCATTTTTAATATTTTTATGCCAAAATAACTAAATTCAACAAAAAATTTGCAAAATTTTAACTCAGTTTCTGAGAAATTGCATGTTAGGTACACGAGTATACGGTAGCTATCGATATATGTAAGTAATAAAATAATATTTATAGTAGTTTGGATAAACCCAAATGGTAGAATCAAACTTTAAACTAAAAAATGTCGAATTTTTATGACCTATCTATTTTGTCAATTAAAGCACTACCAAGTAATTTGGTCAATTTGAGATTGAACTGTCTTTTAATGATAAATCACATTGATTTTTTTGTGTTTTTTTACAGAAATTGTAGATAAAGCTGCAGTTTTTGCAGAAAAACGAAATTCTCTGGTTTCAAGTTCTCCAATTCCACCAACTGATCAAGATGATCTCGACGACGGTGTAAATAAAAATGAAGACCCAGTTCAAAAATCAGCTGAATCGACTACAAGCCCTGCTGAATCTAAAGAACTTGATTCGGATATCGATCGAGAAATGAAAAATACTAGAGAAAGTACCAGCAGTATAGATATGAAAAAATATCAAGAAGAATCAGAAGAAAGTTTAAGTGGCCTTGTACAAGAAAAAAGTCCAGTTCAAGTTGGGGAAATCGATTTAAAAATAGTTTCACAAGAGCAAACAGACTCTACTACTACTGTAGAACCAGTAGTAAATTTAGCAGAAGAAATCGAGTCTAAATCTAAAGGTGAATCTGAGAATAATTATGTCAAGGCTGAGGATTTGTCACAATCGAAATCACAATCCAAATCTGATGAGAAATTAATTGAAACTAATATCAACAATTCTACTACTAATGTAGTGGCAGAAAGTAAATCAATAATTGAAAGTAGTGTAAAACACGTAGAACTGCATCAAGATAAAAAATTTGAATCTTTAAGTTCAACTGTAATAAATGCTGATGATGCTTCAGAAAGTTTATCTAGTACTACTGCTACTACAAGTACTTTAGGTGATAAATATATCTCAAAAGAGGTGAAACAAGAGGATCATTTTGAATCTCAAACCCACAAAATGGCAGAGACAAAGTATTCAGCAGCAGGATCAGATAGTGAGAGCAAATATATTCTAGAAGATAAATCACTTTCTCCAGCACCACATGATGGGAAAAGTACTTTCTCCATATCCTCAAGCTCCTCCAGTTCTGATCAAGCTACTTTCTCCACTACCACAGCTCAAGTTCACAATCAAGCTATTTCTACTACTAGTATTCATGAGTTTTCTTCAAACTCTGATGGAAAAACACCACCTAGACGGCATAGTACCCTTGTTATGGAGGCTATGGGAGCTTCACCTGAGAAAATTCATCATATTGGATCACCAAAATCACTTCTTGAAGCACCAGGTACTACTTCAGAGTAGCTATGAGCTTATTACACTAAAATTTTCTAGAATCTTGAATTTATTTCTTATATCATGCTATGAAATCCATATATTAAATATCTACATATACATATATGAACCTCAAGGAAAGCTAAATACCTATTATTCTTTATAAGCAGGTTTTCAAAAAAAAGTATCATACTCGTAACTCGTAGAATGTCTTATTGATCATAAAAAGTTCGTTATAGAGGTGTTCAAATTCTAATTCTCTCATAGTTAGTAGGTGCAGAGTAACAAAAATGTAAAATTTTAAGGCTGGTCGCCCATTTAAATCCTGTGACATGTTATCAAATGGCCATTTTGGGTGGACTGGGGGTAATTTTTCTCTTAAAGTACTCCACGTAGAGACTTGAAACTTTTTTAATTAAATCCGTA
>JAQIXA010000824.1:0-33700 GCA_034699045.1 Nanhermannia cf. coronata Gr-Ori-00579
TAATTCAGTCAAAAAGTGTTGGGCCTTCAAGAGCTATTTAGCTCATAGTTAACTTTATGCCCAAATAAATAAATAATTTATTATTCAACTTTAACCGATTTGTCATTTTCATAATGTACAAAGGCTACGAATATTAGTTACTTAAATTGAAGTATAAATACTTATACCCTACTATATTAGTTGGTATAATAAATATCTAAATTGTTTAATAAGCTCATCTCATGACTTATTAATTAAATAATATTTTCTTTCAAAAGTAAAATTAAAATACTAAAAATAACTTGAGTAAAAAGTTTTTTATTCGGTATTTAACCCTGAACTTGAATCTAATCATTTTTAAATGTTAATAAAAGAAAAAAAAACCTACCTATATTTCTGAATTTGGATTTGGACCGATAAAAGTTTTTTTTTAAAACTGTCTCTGAATCAAGAAATGCTAGAAAAGCCTCCTAGAACTTTGCTGACTGAATGAAGTGAAAGATTACGTAATATCTTGAATTGTACATTGTTTTGAATTTTTAATATTGTAAAATATAGTCTCGATTTCGATTCATTTAATTTTTCAGTAGCTCCTCTGTAAAAAAAACCAGCTCTCAATCTTAAAAATGTTTACCATTTGCTTATTGCTTGTCAATTGTCAATTACATATTTTTGTATTTGAAAAATGAGGCCAAAATCTAGTTTTTCAAAGCTTTAGGACAAGAAGTTTGAATTTGAATTTGAATATTAATTTTAAGAAGTCTCAAATAAGACCAAGCAAATATAGCGCATAGTTATATACCTGATTCAAAACACCACCTACCCCAATATTAAGCTTTTTTGACTAAATTGTATGAACCATTGCATTGAACAATGAAATTCAAAAAGTAAAAAAAAAAAAAATCGGAAAAAAATTTAAAAAAAAACATTTTGCATTTTACTTTACCTTTTAATCATTTTTCTAAAATAATTATAATTGCAATTATTTCTACTAACTATAATTAGTAATTAGAATCTATTTATAATAAAAATAGTCGATTTATGCAGGTACTTGAATAAGTTAAGGTAGCAAAAATGTTTCGTGTACCTTTCAAGAAAGGCTGTACCTTATTCTTAAAAAGTCAACAAATAAATCATTTACCGAATTGTAAAGTTCAATTTACAAGGGTCACTTCATCCCCTTCGTCACTTTTGTATTCTTATGAGAAATTTCTATCAACTTATGATGCTGGAGGGGGTCCTGGACCACCTCTAACTTTACCTGAGAAACTTGTCAAATCCGCTCCATTATCCTGGCAACCTTACCTCAAATTAAGTAGAGTAGATCGACCTATTGGTAAGTTAATCTTGTTGCCTTTTCTTAATTCTTAATGATCTTTTTTAGGTATTTTAATTTGGTTTTAAATTACTCTTGTTCTTATCTAGGCACTTGGCTATTATTCTGGCCAAGTACGTGGGGACTTGCACTTGGTGCTTCTGGTGTTCCACCACTACCTTTAATTTCATTATTTGCTGCCGGTGCTTTTGTAAGAAAATAATACTTAATCTTAAATAACTAATTTTATGGTCCATTCATTTTTGACCCTCAGTTCTCAGGTTCAGCTTTGAAAAATCATTTTACATTATATCCTGCCTTGTTAGATTATATGCAAATGTCAAAATGGTTTAAATATGATCATAATATTATGAATAGACTATAAATAAATTATTACATTGATCTAATTTTTATTTGATGTTGATGCATAATTACATTGCTTTGTTTTAACGATATAGGTAATGAGGAGTGCTGGATGTTCAATAAATGACATTTGGGATAGGAATATTGATTCTAAAGTTATAAGAACAAAATTAAGACCACTTGCTTCCGGAGAAATTAGATTTAAACAGGCAATGGTATGATTATTTTTATTTATAAAATAAAGAATATTTTGACTTTAAACTTTAAGGCAGTATGTAATCATAAATAATTAATTTTTATAGACATGGACAGGAGCTCAGCTTTCTGTTGCACTTGCTATTTTAATTAGCCTTCAGAGTCCAGCATGTTTTTTATTAGGAATCGGATCTCTTGGTAAGTTAATTATATACTTGCTAAATACATAGTAGTACATAGTAGAAGATAGCTAAAATGTACATATTATACATAAATTTATCTCATTTATCTCTCTTTTTTCTATTTTTTAGGACTAGTAATAATATATCCATTAGCCAAAAGATTCACAAACTGGCCACAAGCAATACTAGGTATATAATTGATAATTTCTTAATCTATCAAATTCAAATGATATCAAAGCAAAAGCAAACCTAATAATGATTTATTTCTAGGACTTACTTTTAACACTGGACTTTTAATGGGTTTCACCGCAGCAGGAAATTCAACTGACCTTTTCCCTTGGGTTGATCCAGCTTGTGTTAGCTTTTATTTAGCAGGGAATTTTTGGACTCTTATCTATGACACGATATATGCTCATCAAGTAATTTTTTGAATCACCGTACTAAACTAATGATCATGTAGTTTAAATAAAATATCTATCTTTCTATTCATTTTTTAGGATGTAAAAGATGACGCTTTACTTGGACGTAAGCGATATTTTTGTTATTTTATTTTTTGAGCAGTTTCAATATTTTTTCTTTTTTTAATATAGTTGGTTCGACCGCTAGAAAATTTGGAGACAATTCAAAATTTTGGTTATCCGGTTTTGCAATTTCGATGATTACTTGTTTAACAACTGCCGGATTGTTATCTGAATTACATTGGCCCTTTTATGCATGTGTTACAGTTACCTCTGCCCATTTATTTTGGCAGGTTAGTAAGCCTACATTCGATTCGATTCCTACATTTTACTATTTAAGAAAAGAAATAGACAAATAGTATAGGTAATATGTTTAATTTCTATTTTATTTTATTTTATAGATAAAAACATTGGATATTCATAAACCTGCAAATTGTGGAGCAAGATTTACATCAAATCGAAACATTGGTTGGGTCATCCTATTTGGAATCTTGAGCTCTTACTGGGTTAAAAAATATAGTGAAAATAACGTTAGTAAAAGTGAAACCGATTTGTCTTCATCATCTCCGTCTTCTTTGTCGATCAAAGCTCAACTGCATTTACTAATTAATACTATTATTCGTAGTGATAAAAATAATATTTTAAAACAACTAGATGAAGAAATTACGTTACATAATAATCAAAATAGCAATAATAATAGTAGCAGTAGTAGTATTAATGATAGTCATAAGCAAAATAGACTCTTAAAAGTGAACTATCGTGATAAAAAGATTAAAGAAATAGCTAGCAACTTTTCTAGTAACAATATTATAAATTATCAAAGTGAGTCGAACTTTCCTAGTCATTCGTTGCCTAATAAAGAAAGTTGATTTTAAACTATACACTTAAAATAAAATCTAAAAAATAAGATAAATAATACGAGCTGATAATCAAAATACTTGTATAAAATACTTATAAAAGTACGATTTGCGATTTCTTTTCTTTTATTTTTATTTTTTACAAAAGTCCAAATTGATAGTTCCTAGATTTAAAATAAATATTTTGATTTTAATCGATTTGAAAAACACATAATTTTAAAATATATTTTATATTACTGATATGTAATATAATATAATCTGGTTAATTCTTAGAATATTCAAGGCATAATAAAAAAAAATCGATACTTCTATTATAATAAATCTCAAAGATCTAGAAGTTTATAATTAATCTTAAAGATCTAGTAGGTATCTAGCAATTAAAAAAAGAGGATTAGGAATAATATGGTAAAAATATAAATCGGTTGACGACATGAATATGACTTTTATTTAAATAGTAGTAAGCCTCCTACGCTCGAAATATTTTTTCGTCTCATGCATAACAAGTCTTGAAAGAAGTAGCAATGCAATTGCGTCTGCAACCATTACTAAAAATAATGAAAAAAAATTGATTAAATTAAAATATTCAAATATTACATTTGCAGTAAATTAAAATGCATTAAAAAACAAATAAAAAGGTTCTTTATCGTGACTAACTATATGCATGTGAATCAAACTGCATAAATTCAAGGTTATGATTTATGATTGACAATGAACTAATCGTAAAATCTTGATTCAAACTCGGATAATTTGACATGGCCATTTCAATTACCTATTTCTCTTATTTGCCATATATCTGACTAGAGCAGCCAAGAGGATCACCAAACCAATTAACCTTTTTATTTGTTTTAGCTTGGTTTCAATTAATGTACGCTGTATGAAAGAAATATTACATAAATAAAAGACGTAATTCCATCCAACATCACTTATTGGTCCAGCTATGATAAAAATTAAATTTTAAATCATTTATTTATATTTACCTAATATATATGTACTATCAGTATGTACTATGTATGTACATTAAATAACTGATAAAAATTATACCTAAAAGAGGTCCAACTGCTGCTCCAATCGACCCTAAAAGAATAGAATGAGAAAAAAGTTCTAGATTATTCTTGAAAAAATATTTTTATACTAATAGAAGTCACCTGTTCCGTCAATAATAGCAGTTACAGTAGCAAGAGCTCGTGCATTTCCTAAAAGGCAAGGATGAGTACCCAACTCGGTCGAAACGGCTGAAAAAATAATAGTAAAATATAGTCAACATATGGTTCTAGTTATAAAAATGTTTAACTTGATTTAATAAATCATAGAATAATTAATTACTATACCTGTAGTTATAAGTGCATAAGGTCCATTTACTAAAAGTCCCACAATGACTAAAAGAATTATATTTGTCCAAAGACTATCTGCTCCGTAAGTCTGATAAACCAAAAGTGTAGGAATCGCACCACTCAGCTTTAGAATGGACGATTAAAAAAATTAATAAAAAAAGATGCCATAAATTGACAAGTTCATTTACCATAAAGGCACATGTGGTCGCGCTCATCCCAGAATAATCAGATATAACTGTTATATTATACAAGTATAATAGCAAAAGTTAGGCTATTTTTAAAAATAAATTATTTATTTAAAGTAATTACCTCCAGCAATTATTCCACCAAGAATTCCACCCACATCAAATAATGTCGAAAGATTTGCAGACTCCGTTGGTGAAAAAGTAGTTGAATTATTAATGTATCGAGGAAGCCAATAAAGAAATGTGTATGAAACCAATTTTGCAAAAAATAAGCATAATGAGAATTCGATTACTCCCTATTTTTTGTATAAAAAGAATGAAATTAGCAAAATATTAATAAAAATTATGTTAACATGCTTACTTACAGGAATTTTTAAGGCATCGGTAAAGCCAATTGCTTTAATTTTGATTTCTGGTGCATAATTTGAAATTATTGGTGTACTTTCAGTAGGATCTATTATATCAATGGTTTCAGATTCACTTCCAGAGTCACCATTATTCAATAAGGCAGACCGTTCATCTTCTTTTTCATAGTAAGTTCGTTTGGCAGGTTTTCGAATACTTGTTGAACTATCTGATGAAGTTGTTGAATAACTAGAACTAGAGCTTATTGGTTCAATACCATGATGATCAGGTGGAGTACAATCGACATGCTGAGGTTTTGGCACAAGGAATAGAAATACAATAAAACCCATGAATCCTGGAAATTGAAAAACAAAATTTTAATCGATGTTCAAAGAAATTAATAATTGCCAAATCTTAATTTTTTTAAAATAGCTACCAATAATCGCTGCTGGAACAATAAATGACAATCCCCAATCTTTTTCGACATATTCTCCAGCAATTAATGACCCAAGAATATTTCCTAATGAAGTATGCGAATTCCACAATCCAAAGATCAATCCTCTTTTTCCTTTACCAAACCAATTGCCCACTACAGTTACAACGCCAGGCCATCCAGATGTTTGAAATATACCGGCCATAAACTATAAAAATTCATAAATTAACATACTTAGGCATAAAGAATTAAAGATAAGGTTCATTTTAAAATATAAAATAAATACCTGAACAATGATGAAATAATAAATATTATGAACATTTCTTGTATAAGCAAGTCCAAAAAGATATGTAAAGAAACCGGATAACAGCATTCCTTTTAATTAATATAAATAAAGATTAAAAAATAATTCAATCAAAGGAAAAAGAAAATAGTTATAAAATAATGCATGAATTTTAAAAATACCAAGTGATAGGAAATATCGCAAGTTTATTCTTTCAGCAACAATTCCAGAAACAAACTAAAGTTAGAACAACGATTTTTATTAATAAAATTGCCATTGTCAATTTAAATTTTAGGTATACCATTCCTGCTGCATATGCAAATAGAAATGAAGAATCCAAAGTACCAAGCAAAATTTCAGCATCATTTCCATCTAAAATAATAAGATTTTAGTATAAAAATGTGCATATTTTATAATTATTCAAGCATTCATTAAAAATTGTATTACCAAATGGAGCCCAATCACAGTAGTTTGGATTAGAAGTATTAGTCCCTGGTGATGGAGTAACTCCAGAATTTGAGCAATTTTGATTTAAAACATTTTTAACTATACTAATAGGCTTTCTTGACAGATGATATGCACAATAACTCAAATATGTAATAACCAAAATAGACACTTGATAACTATAATAAAATATAAAACATGTAGTAAGTACACATTGAAATGAAATATAATACTACCTAATCGTTTTCATATAATTTATATAGATACTAACCATAAATTCCTTCTTTGCTGAGTAAGCTGAATATTTAAACAGCTTGCCAATTTCCTAATCAACTGAATCCCCCAAGCAATCTCACTCTTTCTATGATGATGATGGTGACGAGTAACTGTAACAGGTGGTCTTGAACTTTCATAATTGTGATTACTTGACATTAGAGTTGGTTCAACAAAGTCAGGAGGACTTCTTCTTTGCATGATAATAAAAATTTCTAATGACTGGCTTTAGTAAGTTAACTTATCCATAAAATAATAATAATTCAAAATCTGTAAGAAAAAAAATCTAATTAGATTCATTTTTAAAATTTACCTACACAAAACAAATATTATAAATTTAAGTAAAGCAGAATACTTACCTAAATTAGGTAATAAGAAACAAAGAGACTATCCTACAAAATTAATACTTTCGATTTTAGTTGAATGACGATCTGTAGAAGGTTAATTGATCATTATAACTTTTTCTTCATTTTTCTTGGCTAATTAGTACACAATGTCCTTGTGACTTCCTGGGCACTTTTGCAATCTTCAATAATAGTGAACTTTTCAATTTTAAACAGCAAAATATACTCCTAGATGATCGTGATCGTACAATACAAAACCTAATTTGTATCAGAAAAAAAGGAAATGAATTAGAAACAAAAAATTATATTGTATGTAGATAATATTATAATTACACATTAGATAAGAATAAGGATTAGATTATTAAGTATATTTACAAATAAAATGACTTACCCACCTCCTTTAAATTAGTCCTTTTAAGTTTAATAAGTAATAGTGTCTTAGCTTAATTTTGAACTTGAACTTATCCTCCTTCTAGTTAATGAATATTGAATGATAATTTTTGTAAATATTGGAATTTTGGATTAATTTATCGAGTTCCTCAGTCTTATAGAGTCATTAGTAGTTTGTAGTTTGTAGTAGAAATCTCCAAGTTCTTTTATCGGACCATGTCGGACATGCCTTGACTTGAGCTGAATCGCTGATGTACAGAATGTGGTCTACAAATCAAACAAAAAATCAAATGTAATTGTATTATAATTGTAATTAAAAATAAATACAAAAAATTATTATCACAATCACGAATCGAATCACGAGCAATTAAAATGTAATTCTCGTTAGTTGTATCATATCGCTCGTAATCGTAACTGGTTACATCGGACTCGACTTGGAAAGTGTATAAAAAAATGACAGACTCGGCTTACCGATTAGATAACAGGAATGTGATAAATAATGTAGCCCTCTCTATAACGTCCTCCTTTATAACTATAAGGTAATTTACTAACTTACTTAAAGCTACTCAAAAAATTACAATTTTCGAAAAAGATTTAAGTCAAATCGATCTCTTTATTTATAATGTTACAGGTACAAAAATTGACGTTATAGAGAGGCTAGACTGTACAAGTATGTTTTAATATATATGTAAAATGTATAATTAGTAATTAGTTAGTTAAAAATGAATGAATTTTACTTACCAATACCAAATTGCAGTTTTGAAGTTTTATTAAAATGACTATCCCTTTCTATTCAATGCGAACTTATTTATAGGAGTTTTAAACCAGGCAGACCAGCAGACAGTATAGTAGACTCGACAGCAGAAAAAAGTGTACCTTATAAAAAACAGAAACAGCTGGCTGTCTGTCTGAATTTCTGACAAAATTTTTAATTTTAATTGAACATAATTAAAAGTAGGACATCAAAATGGACCAGATTATGTCATTCGTGGAGCCCTCAAGGCAGTTTGCTAAAGATTCTATAAGGCTCGTCAAGCGGTGCACAAAACCGGATCGAAAAGGTAATATTTTTCTTGAAACTACATTTTAAATAGTCAAGTCAAAAGTCAAATCAAATCAATTCATATTTAAGCTTAGAAAACCAGATTTTGTATTTTAGTTAGTGTTATTAAATTGTGGACGATATTCGGTTTTTCAGTATTGAATTGAAGTGATTGGATAGGGCTGTATAGAATATGTAGATACTTACTTTTTTTGTTGAGTTTTGTTCTCATTTTGAATCAGATTTGGATTTCAAATGGAAAAACCAGACTTTGGTCTTTAAACTAATAAGGCCAAAATGCCTTATTAGATTATTAGAAAAAACCAGCATGCTGGTTTTTTCTATCTGAATTAGATTTAAGTTATGTTATACTAACTATTGATTGTTAATTGAAAAGTCTTGAATGAAATCTTAGATTTTTATTTTAACTTATCGAAATTTATTTCAAAGTAAAACAATTGCTAAAATTCTGTCATTTTGTTAATTAACTATTAAAGATTTAATATTGATTTAATACTGATAGTATTTAATCATAGTATTTTATACTGAATACTGATACTACTGCTTAGTATTTCTTTTTTAAGAATATATAAATTAGGTACCAATCTTGGTACCTAATTAGTAGTTAATCTAATCTAACGCTAAGAGTTAGTTTATGGTTGGTGTTGGGGTTGGGGATACTCTATTTATTTGATTTATTAGTTTAATTTTCAATCTAAATTGTTTATTTTATCTATTTAGAATTTATGAAGATCGCAACAGCAACTGCTATTGGATTCGGTATTATGGGATTCATTGGATTTTTTGTTAAATTAATTCATATTCCTATCAACAACATTATTGTGTAAGTTAAAAGTTTCAAATACTCTGAACTCTGACCTATTCTTACCAATTCTGCTCGGTTCATTCTACTAGGTTCATTCAGTTAAATTCAGCTCTACAAAATAAGATTTTGCCCTTAGCTTTGCTTCATTTGATTACAAAAATTTGACCCAAATTTTATTTTCAGAGCTGAATTAATAGTTGTAACCATTTACCATGCTTAACTATCTTTTTATACATACTGTTTTGGTTTAGAATTTAAAATCATAATTCACTTTTTTTGTGTGTTTTCAGTGGCTCTTAATTTTATCGGAAAGGATGGATGAATTTACTTGATGTGTGTCGAAGAATTTGGATAAATTTAAAGAAAACAAAATTAAAATATTTACTCTACCTACTCCTACTACCTATCTAACTATTTATATTTTCTACAATCAATAATTTGAACAATATTTGTTTTATTCTGGTGATGGATATGGATTTTGTTTATTTTATCAAGATACATAGATATATTTATTGAATAAAATCATTTTGAATATTATATAATACAGAAGAATATCGAGATATTGGGTAAGCTTTATATAAATATTTAATTCATTATACATTTTAATCATTCATTATACATATTTCATCCAAATTTATTTTATTGCCCTTTGATTAAGTCAAGAGCATATTTTGTCGAGTTTTGATCAGAAAATGTTGCAAAAGCAAATAAAAGTCCAGTTTTCTTATCCATTTTTGGCAAAGTAATGTCCACGAAGTCAGTTTCCTTCAGAATTTTTTCCAAATGTTTGAGTCGAGTGAATTTTGGTAGATTTTCAAACTTCAATCTAGAAAATAATAGAAAATAGTAATAAGTTTGACTGTCATTTTACTGTTTTTATAACAAATCGAGTGTTTTTAGTGCACTTACATAGTTGAGTCTTGAATGCTTATAAAAATAAGCTCAGTTTCATTCATAAGACGAATTCTTTTAATTTTATTGAGACTTTCCCTTTCCAATTCATTTCCAGCAGCCCCAATCCCAACACCAATACCAAGATCCAGCTTGCGTTTCAAAATCTTGCAAAGTTTCTTCTCCATTTTAAAATTTTTGTTGACTTTATACTTTGTACTACTAACAAAATCAAATATTCACTAAAAGGTATCCTACTGGTACAGATTACAATTCTTTACTAGGTACCTATTACAGTTGATCCAAAAAAAATTAGATATTTGACAATTTCTCTATCTAGTAAATTCTTTTTGCTCTTCAAAGTTTTTAATTCTAAATTAGTTACAAATTATTACAATCACTATAATTACAATAAGTAATATTGAATAAGTAATTCTTGTAATTCTTTTTTGTTTAAAAGCTCAATGACAATATTGTATACACCACATTTGACAATTTTTCGCACGACACAAATTCCGATCACATGAACACATAATCAGTTGCCTTTTTCCCCTACTAAATTGTCCAAATATTCCACTTGATTTTTGATCCAAATCCGAAAACACTTGTAATTTTGGCTCATTTATATCTGAATTGAAATTGACTAGTAGACTTGATTGTAATTTGAAAGCAAAAATATTCGTAAACGTTTCTATTACTATTAGCACAATCACAAGATATTTCCAATGGCCCATGATTATCTTTTTATGAAAAAATAGTAGGTAAAATTGTCATGAAATGAATCTTTAAGATCAAAATTAAAATAGATTTAAAAATATCTCACCTTGCAATTCACTTGATCTCTTTAGAATGAGTAAGGTCTTCATCCTTAAAACCTTTTAATAAGTAAATCTTAACCCAATTCCTTGTATTAAATAATAAATATTTATTAAATAGTTCTAAACAAAATATGGTATAAACTCAATACGCAAATATATGACGGTTGTTTTCATATCGTAGCGTAGTGGCTTAATAGTAGTTTAATCTTAATATAAGTCTTAAGTAATTTCACATTACTCGCCTTTTTGATATTTTGTAAAAAAAAATATTTTGGCAAACTTTCATTGACTTTTGTCAGTTTAAACTGGTTATAAGCCGTGTGGTGTAGTTCAATTCATTAGCCACGTCAATTTTTTATAAAGATTTTTTAGGGGTTCGGTCTTGGTCTTGCTTGATATTTGGTATGTACAAGTTATCAGCTCCTTAAAACTTACAAGTAGTTAATACAATTGGAAAACAATATGTTGTAGTAATAAACCTGTTATTCATGATATGATATGATATTTATAATTATGTATTTATTAGCTCATCTTATTCATATACATACATACAAGTACAGTAGGTGCATACAAAATAACATTATGATATGATAACCTTTACCTTCAAATTCAAAAAGACCAGAGGGATCGAGAGTTCAAACCAATTTCATTTGGTAAATGCCCATTTCATATTACATGAGTAAAGTAAGTTGTTTGTATGTGTTTAAAATCTTCATATTCATACATACGAGTACTAGTTATTAAAAATCTCAAATCAATTCAATTGCTTATAGGTATGTATACAGATACAGATATATTCTACTGCTGATTGTACTGCGTGTAATATACAGCTGTATAATAGATACATGCATATATCATGTATTATACAGCTGTCTGTTGATTGTTCATTTATTTATTATTATTAATTATTAGGTATTATGTACATATAAACAAAGATAGGATATAAAGGAAATCATAATCAAAAAATTACTAGTTAATACATATACTCCTACATATAATATGTATAATTATAATTACTCAAGTGCATATACCATTTTCTAAAGAATTTTCTAAACATTTTAACAAATTTTAGCCCTAACAAGATAATAAGTTTCTAGATAGTAATTTAAGGATATTTTTTACTAAGGTTTTTACTTTTTACCATACATTTGGGGTGAACTTATAATAATAATAATAATAATAATACACTGAACATTGGTACTTATCCTTAGTACCCTACCGGGTAGGGTAGGGCCTACCCTACATCATAAATGTTTTTATCTTTATTTTATAAATTTAGATTTTGATAGTTTTAAATGCTCGATTCTTATTAATTGTTTTTATAAAATCATTACCTTCCTCCAACATTGTTATTAGGTTATATTTATGCTAATTTGTTGGCTTTGACAAATCCATTTTGACGAAATATCTTTGCTAAAAACTTTGCTGAATCTTTTGAAATTCTGTTCAAATTCGAATCAATTTGAACAACTCCATATTTTTCAGTATATCCATGAGACCATTCGAAATTATCGAGTAAACTCCAGGCTAAATACCCTTTGATATTACAACCATCAATCTTAATTGCTTTCAAAACTTCATTAATATAATCTCGGAAATATTCAACTCTCCCTGAGTCATTCAAAGATCCATTATCTCCCAATCCATTCTCAGTTATCAGCATTTCTGGATTTTCATAATTTTCTTTAATCCATCTTAAACAGTTTCTCAAACCCCAGGGAGTAATTCGAGAAAATTCGGTACTGGTTTTTGACCAAGATTCATCAAAATACGTTTTTGTGTCCTATAAATAATAAATCGGTTTAAACCCTCACGAAAGTCGAGTATAGTCGGGCACGTAGGGTACAGATATAAAATTTTAATATTATTTATGGTATCCTAACTTTACCTGATCTGTTGTCCATCCTGTATACTCGCTTAATTGATATTTATAAGGTTTGACCATTTCAGTGACATAATGATTGATTCCAAAAAAATCAAAGGAACCTAATGGATATAAAGTAGATAATAATAATATGTCCTTTTATTTATGACCTTGTCTTTAAAGTATAAAAAAATTATATTTTATAAAAAATTGTCTTTAAAGTATCTACCTTTTATTTTGTCTTTTTCTTCCTGTGTGAAATGAGGCAATCTTGAAGCTTTCAATTTTTCAACCTCAAAGCTTTTTTTATCAACAGTTTCTCGGATAATATTTGGATAATCCCCGTAAACAATAGGTCCTGCTACAATTCCAGTAATAAATTGTAGTCCTCTTTCAGAAGCCTCTTGATCTTCAATTGAATCTGATTCTCTTTGACACCATTTTGCATCAAGGGATATCCCAATCTTACCATTTTGTTTGGATTTAAATTCATTTTTATAAATGGAATAAGCTTCAGAATGTGCTCTCAAAAGATTGTGAATCACTTTATAGATATCTGTTCCAGGTCTTTAAAATGCAAAATTTTTAGCTGCAGATTGTCGTTTAAATTAAATAACTACTATTTTCTAATGGCATCTTTTACCTTTCCGATTTAACAGCAGGTGCAAAAATTGCCAACTCATATCCTGTAAAAGCATAAGTCCAAATCTCATTCAGGGTAACCCAATACTTAACTTTTGGTCCAAACTCTTGAAAACAGATTCTGGCATAATCACCAAATATTGGAATTATTTCTTCCCCAAGCCAGCCCTTAAAGTCATCTGAAAATAAATTTTATTTAGATACTTATATTTAGGAATAGGATACCTACTGATAATCATACAAACAATTAGTTAATTTGACTAAAGTTAAAATAAAAATTATGAATTAAGGTATTTCACTGTATACACTATCCTAATCTAAATCTAAACCAAAATCAGAAATTAGAGAATTTACCTTCAAGTTTTTGGGGCAAGTCCTATAAGAAATTAAAAGGTATTTCAATTTCAAATACCTACAATATAAGTATGTAAAAAATAAGTGTAAAAATTATACCCAATGATACAGAGTAACCACAGGTTCAATGCCATTTTCTATCAGTTCATCAATTAATCGATGATAGTAGTCGATTCCTTTTTGATTGACATTTGATGACCGACCATTTGGCAGAATTCTTGCCCAAGAAACTGAGAATCTGTACATTTTTGCACCCATTTCCACCAATACTTTGACATCATCTTTATATCGGTTATAAGAATCACAGGCTACGTCTCCATTTGAACGATCTTTAATTCTAAAAAGTCAATTTTATCATTTAATTTGTAAAAAACCATACGAGTTAAAGCATGCTACCCCATTATTATTATACCCATATAGAAGGTAATGATCCTGAGTAAGTGAGTACTGATAAAATAAAAAAAATTTACCTGCTTGGATCAGTATGACAAAAATTATCCCAGATACTTTCGCCTTTTCCTTTAAAATTTTCAATTTATAATATTTTGAATAATTTTGAAATAATTTTATTTACCATCAGCATTCCAGCCACCCTCAATTTGATAGGCTGATGTGGCACATCCCCAAAAAAACCCAGGAGGAAAATAATCGTAAAGGAATTCAGTATCCGACATTTTCGAAAATTACACTTTAAAGTAAATACCTTACCATAGACAATGTACCTACTGATAATATTTTGGATTTTGAATGTAATTTGAGCGAGTGAACAATTTTGAAGGTCAGCTCTGTCTATTTTTTTATATAATATTCTGTATTTAACCTTGATTTCGATAATATATTCAACACTACTAAATACATGCTCATACTATTCTGTATCTCTATTGATATCTGTTGTCACACTGCTATCCTATAATATACCCTTAAAATACAAGTAATCTGTAGATACAATAATAAAAGTTATATGATTTTAATAATAATTATTATGAATTAGAAACTGGTAAAAACATAACAAATTAGTATTTTCCTTTTAAGCTTCTTTTTAAAACAATTAAAGAAAATTTAGCAGTCCTTTCTGCTTCTTCGAGTATTTCCAAATCTCTTTTTTTCTTTCGAATCTCAAATAAAATCTCTCCGAATTCATTAATTTTCATTATCCAGTCGTATAAACCTACAATATTTTAGAATTTTTTAAAATATTTCTTTAGATAAGTAGGTACTTAAATGTTTCAAACTTACAAGTACAAATTGGATAAGAATTTTCAATTTTTTTCCTATCAAAATCAGGATGTTTTAAAATAAAATTTTGAAATATTTCAAAATCCCCTTTGTTCATACTCTCCTCATTTGATCTGAAATTTTCTAAAATTTTGCGAAAATCTCCACCCAGTAATTGTCTTGAAGCAGGTAGATAATCAAGTGCAATTAAATTTTTATTTGCTCCATTAATAATATATGTTGGTTCAATTCCCTGAAAAATTTTGTATTCCAATGTAATGGTCAAGTTTATAAGCTAATTTAGTTTAAATTTTTTTTTCAAATTTCTTACAGTAAGAGCACAAATTCCAGCAAGAACCATCTGAATTGCAATCGGCGGGTTATATTTCATAGCCTTTATAAACTCGGAAGTTTTGACAAATTTTGGAACTTGACTTTGCATTGAAATTTTACCATATTTTTCATTCAATTTGATCAATTCGATTTCAATATTTTGCCTACAAAATTTTAGTTGTACAACCAATTCCTCAAGAGTTTTCAGATCTCTTTTTTTACTTTCAATTTCCTTACGACCCTCGACCTTTAAAAGGAAATTTTTGATAATTTTTAGATACTGATACTTATCTATACTGTACTAATTGTCGATTGATTTATCATACCGATTGATCTTTTCTTTTTTGAGAAATTTTAGACTTCAAAGTTATTATTAATTGAGTTTGAAGAATTTCATCTAATTGGACACTTTCTTCATCGTTTTCAACCATCTGAAGTATATATCTAATTATTGAGCTCAAAATTTACAAGCATTCAAATTCAAATTACCTTATCAATATCAATGTCCACACTTTTTTCTTGAACCAACTTTAGAGAATCCTTTGAGTTTGATTTCTTAACTTTTTTCTCAATCTTTTCAAAATCCTCATAAACAAAATCCTTAGCTTTGTCCACAGTTTCATTTGCAACAGTTTTAGTATCAGTCAGCTAATAGGTAAATTTCATTACTTTTCAAATGGCTTAATAAGTAATTATCCAGTAATTAGAATTAGTAAAATATTACGATTTTTTCAGAGATTTCCTTTTGTTTTGGGGCGATTTTACCATTTCTTACCTGGCTACACATTCCCATAAATTTTATCAAAATTCTTAAGGCTTTTTTAGCAAGAGCTTTCCTTTGAATCTTTGAATATTTATAATAAGACAATTCATTCAGTAGGTATCAAAAGTTTGATCAAATTATGTTCATTTGATTAAACAAAATTAGTTTTTTAAAACCTTTTTAGATAAAGTACCAAGAAGGATTATATTTGTAGACATTGCTCTAAAACTGAATCTTTTCCGCCTCTGTTTAATCATAATTTGAATGGCCATCAAATTAACTTGAATTGTTGCAATTTTTTTGAATGTCAACTTTTTTACACAATTGATTGAATTCTGAAATACAAATTGAATTCTTAACAAATGTAATCAAATAATATTCTGTATAAAAGCTTACTTGAGTATCAATAGTTTCTTCTTTCTTTAAATGGAAACTATTCCTCAAAAATTCCCTCAGTCGTTTGAAAAGTGATACTTTTCTATGAAATTTCTAAAATATTTCAAAATTTCAATCAAAAAATGACTAAATTCTCAGAGTAAGTTGTGTAATTTTTCAATTTTTTTTACCGAAGCTGGAGAGGAAAAGCAGCAAAAAAATTTCATATTTCTCTCAACTTGAATAATATAACAGTACCCTACTTATTGATATTTGAATTAAGAATGTTTTAATTTTCTATATTTTCGAAAAAAAAACTAAAAAAAAACTTTAGTACTTGTCCTAGACTTAGGATTTTAAACGTTTGAGAAATGCATAAAGACTTCAGTAGACTGCATAAAATGCATAGCCCAAATCAATTTAAGTAATCATCCATCATAATTAGTGAATTTTGACCTTTAGCTTAAGCATTTCCTTAAACTTGAACTTGACTAATGAAATTATACAAAAGTACCAATATGCCATATATACCTAAATTAAATGACTCA
Source organism: Nanhermannia cf. coronata Gr-Ori-00579 (assembly GCA_034699045.1). Classification (NCBI taxonomy): domain Eukaryota; kingdom Metazoa; phylum Arthropoda; class Arachnida; order Sarcoptiformes; family Nanhermanniidae; genus Nanhermannia; species Nanhermannia cf. coronata Gr-Ori-00579. The sequence continues at coordinate 17,049 of JAQIXA010000824.1, forward strand.
TTAACGTGGTATATTTTTAAGTTTAAGCAGGCATTTTACATTTTAAATGAAAGGCTTACCAATCTAGTTTTATCAAAAATGTGCATTAAAATCAAGATTGTCGTAATTGAAAATAGTTTGGTACATAGAGTTAGCGGTATCCTATTAGGTATATTTTGAGTTAAAATTTCGATTAGATAAAACTATCTAGCTTTTGCTTATAATTACGCCCAGTAGTATGTGCCCTACTCATAAATATGGTTCTCTATACTACCTACATGTAAAATGAATAAAACTAGCCTACATTATTATATACGTACCTAATAATACCGATAGTATGTATTAGTAAATAATTAGTTTCAACTTTAAAAAAAGTAACTTAAATTCAGATGGTCCTAATCTATTAGCTGACTATTAACATTAAGTTACAAATGCAAATTTTAATCTATATTTTAGTCTAACAAAATTAGCAATAAAAACAAGTATTATTTTATATGCTTTTATTAATTTATTAATTTCCAAAATTAAAATCTCATTTTGACATTTCACAATATAGTAATTTTGATTGTCCTTAAAATTATATTTATAGCTAGGTCACTCAGGTCAGGTTTGTAATTTTGATAAATCTTTATATTTAAATATTTTAGGTAGGTACTGATATTCATTTCATTTTTTAACGCACTAAATTGACTACTAATAAAATAACTCAGGTAATTCGTTTCAGAAATGGATTTTTTTTGAAGCGTTTTTCTTTCATACATTTTTACAGAAAATAAATTTCAAATCTCTAGTAGGTACCTCTAGTAGGTACCTTAGTAGGTCTCTAGTAGATACCTAAGTCTATTTAATCTAATCTAATGGTATTTACAACTATTAAATAGTAGTTAAAAAGAAATTGTACATTTTTTAAATTATATAATTTAACAAGGATAAATGTTTATAATTACAGCTTACTATTATAATACAGATAAATAAATTTTGAGTCAAGATCATAAATAATTATAAAACTTAAAATTAATACATAATATGTAGCTAGATATTAACATTTGTTGACAAAATAAGTTGTCAAAGTCCCCTTCCCTTTGACATAAGTCGGTCCTCGGCACTCACAATCATATCCAGTTTCCATCAAAAGTTTAGCTGTATCTTCAGTAACCTGTTATTGAAATTTTGGTCATATTTTTGTTAAAAGTTTTGAAAATAAAATTTACTTGAATTCGTCCCATTTGGCCACAAGAGTCCATTCTTGAAGCTACATTTACTGTATTACCCCTGAAATTGTAAAAAACTTAAAATATTTACTACCAAATTAATTTTTATAAAATTACCATATATCATACTAGAAAAAAGAAATAATAATTTAGATTATTATGACATGTAAACACTAGTAAATATATTGATTATGATTTGTAATTACTTGTGGTTTTTGAGCCCCAATTACACCGGCTACTACAGGACCATTGTTAATACCTAAATTTTGTAAATTTTAATGAGAAATTGTATCAAATTGATACACATACAAAATGCAAATACACATACCTACTTATGTATTATTTAGGCTTACCAACTCGAAGTTTAAATCTTTGAAAAGAATCCTTATTAATATGGTCTAAAACTGTCATAAGAGCTAGACCAAAATCAACGAGTACGGTCACAACAGCATGTTCCTGTCTTTTACATTCCTATAATATATTATGGAAATTATTAATGAATGTTTGGTCAAATTACCTTGTGTTAAATAGAACAAATTATGTAGTATTTAAAGAGAAACTCTTTGACCGATACAATTACAATTACAAATACGAAATCAAAATTTTAAATCAATGGTCTGCTTTTTGAACAAATTGAATAAACAAAGTTTGATCTAGTTCTAAAGTTTATCCATACGTACAAAGTACTACAAAGTTGTATGGAGTACAAGCTCTAGAGTACTTACTACATAGTATGTATAAGCACTTGTAGTATTAATCAAATAAATCTTTCTTTTTTTCTTTTGATCTATTTTGGTAGTATTTACTGTACTTTATTGTTTGATGATTTCCCCTGGTCTTTTCCCGGGTCAAGCCCACTCGCCGCCATATAAGTGCTTCCAATTGTCTTGATCTTTTCAATCGATGAGAATTTTGGTTTCAGGAGAAGCTTTTGAGAAAAAAACATAACAAAGATTACACGATTACTAAATACGATTCATAAGTACTCTTGTATATACTTCTATTTGGGTACTTACTACCCTAATATGTAGGGTATTATAGTTAAATATACAGTCTTTAAAAAATGGTCAGGTCAAATTATCAAAAATGGTAAAATTCCTGTCTATCAGTAGCACGAGACTTAATTTTAAACCTAAGCATTTGTAATTCATTTACATTAGCTGAGACTTGCTTAAAAAATATGAGAATTTACAGATTTTTAATGTCTTTACGGTCTTTTTTACGGTCTTTTAGGAATCGAAATTTTCGGAAAGATTGATACTGTTTGAAAAATTTGGAAATTTAGAGATTTTTTTGATCAAAATTTTAAAAATTTCAGATATTTAGAAAGGTTTTTATACACTATTTCAGATGTTTTAAAATTTTTGATTTTCGAAGAATTTGTAAATTTTTGAATGCTTGATTATGATTTATCAGATTTTCATTTGACAAATTGGCCGAATTATTTCCGTACTAAAATATATACATGTACTAGAGTATGAAAGTGGATGAAAATAAAAGTATGAACTCAATAGATGGTCTATTTAATGATTAAGGTCAATATTTACCTTGTCGAAATCACATATGATTTCGTTGAGAAGGCGTAAACACTCCAATCCCTGCTTGTTCACATCCGTCTGAAAACAATAAAAAAAAAGAAAACTTTTATTATTTTTTTGTTAGGGCACTATATATTAATCGTAAGTATCTACTTATAGAATAGATATATTTTAGTCACTATTATGGTACAACTATCTTTACTTAGATATTTGTCTATTGAAAATAAAAACATTTTACAAGACAATGAATCCAACTGGAATTACGACTTTTTCATTTCAGTTTTTTTGTTTTTTTTTTTGTTTTTTAGTCAATTTCCTTCAAAATTTTTCTACAATTCTTTCAAATATTTTTAATGCCTTTCATAATTAAATAAAAAATGTAGGTACTTGAATTTGTTTTCTGAAATTTTTTTAAATTCAGTTTTAAGTATGCATAAGGATCATATGGATTTACAATTTTTCTGGAGAAATCCAGCTAGATTAAAAAAGTACGGTTTTTACCTCGTCGTAAAACTCATGATAATTTGGTATCGAGGCAAACATAACTCCTATGCAGTTGTAACTTTCATGGTAAAGATCCTAAAATAAATAATTAATCCGTTTATATCAGTACAGTAAAAAGTTATTTTTTTTTGTTTTGTTTATAGTAGGTACCTTTAATCCAGTTTTAAAGGTAAGTTGCTGGAGAAAGCGATCGGCTACATGAGCTGGTAGTATATTTTCTAAAAGGATCTGAATAAAAAGTGAGAAATTAACAAAGTTAAAAGTAAGTTTGATATAATTTGTACTAGATGATTACTTTATTTATCCCTCTCATCGTTTCAACTTCGTCCTGTTCGACCTTAAGTCTTGATTTCCATAAGAAGTCCCCTCTTGTTGTCGATTCTACAAATTTATGAACAAAATCAAAATTCAATATTTTCAAATATAAAATATCAATATTTTGTCTATATGTACGGAGTAGTCTGTAGTAATAGTCTGTATCTACGGACTTACCAGTATGACGATCAACAACATGTAAAATACAAACAAGAACGAATAAAAAGAATCCGGATTTGGCTTCAAAAGGAATGTTTAGATATCTAAAACACAGGCAAAAAATATTTTTTAAAAGTTTTTTTAAATTTTGAACTACAAACAGTTCTACCCTACATAGTAGTAGAGAGAATTGTACTCATACATATCAGTAGTCTCAATTTTTTGTTACTCAAAAACTTACAAAATACCCCAAATTACTATATTTGACATATTTTGGCTCCAAATTGTCAGCAGAATTTTATGTATTTTACAGTTATAAACTTATAATAGTAAAGTAATTTAGGAAAAGTACGATTTTGATAACTTACCCATCATTGTAATTCAAATAGTACTGTTGAAAGAAATCACGGCAAATGTAAGATACAAGAACCAAATGTATCGCAGATGAGGTTATCATTATAACTAAAGATAGTTTTAAAAATTTCAAAAAGTCGTAATTTTTAAAAATTTTGTAAAATTTATACCTAATTTGAGAAGAAAATCAACTCGAAGAAAAACGGACACAGCTATAAATGAGACTAGACAACTACACAGATAATACTGGAACAAAATAGATAATTTTAGATTCAAAAAGTGTTTTAAATATCCAAGTACGGATATATGTATATGTACCGGAGCAAAAATGACTTGTCCATATTCATACTTATCGGAAATAGTAACTTGGCCCAGGAATTCGGTATCATTTAATAAATTAACTTCAGACTCGTTCAACGAATACAAATCATCGTAAAAATTGGATTCATTGAAAATTGAATAATTTCGAAGAACTTCAATGGTTTCTGAAGAGTTTGCATCCAACTATTGTATAGTGTAAATTGCAAATTTCAAATAAAAATCATTAGTGGTTAACATTAGGTAGGTAAGGTAAGATATTTCAATTTTGGAATTTTAATTGACTTACAATGGCAATTAAACTTGATGTACAGATGAAAGTAGAACTTAAGATATAAATAATTAGTCTAAACCAGCGATTATTTGAGATAATTCTCCAAGTATTTGGACACTTTGATGATGGTTCTCGGATATTGTCATCGCCCCACAGTTCTCCGACTTGATCTCGGTCGTTTAAATTATTTTCTGGACCTTTGACCAGAAAATTCAACACTTTCTCCATCCAGGTGAGAAACACAAAAAGGAGGAGAATGAAAAGTGTTGGAGTACACGAGGATACGAGGACAAACCAGCTAAAAATATCAATTTTTTACATAAAAGTCCTATATATGATTCATATTTACAAATATTCTGACTGCTTACCCAGGGGTAGTTAAAGACAAAATTGTGGCCAAAACTAAAAAAATATACAAAGATGCCTTTAAAATTTCTGGAATTTACGTTGGTTGTGTATTAATTAAATTAAAGGCTAAAGGAAATGAAGTCATAAAAGTTTCAATTTCTATTAAAGTCTAGTCTACTGCTACTGATATATAAGTTTTTAAGTATGGTAATGGTAGGTATTTGAAATTATCGAATTGTGTTTATTAGCGAGTTGGGGAAAACTTACAAATGAATAGAATGGTCGCACCGCCAATATAAAAATGAAATTCTTGATCAGGTAGATTTCTAAACTGTGTTTCTAATGACCCTTTACGGAATGAGAGAGTAATTGGATTGATATCCTCAGATATCATACATTGTCTTGAAAAAATATCAAAAATCAATTTCAATCAAAGTAATCATAAAGATAAAGTGTAATACATACTTGTATTCGGAGAAAGTATTCGAATCTTTTAGTAAATTCGATTCAATCTCAAGACTAGCTAGCCCAATAGTTTTTGCCAAAGTTTGCTCCGAGATATTTGAGAATGGTTTATCTAAAGTATAGTATAGATAAATTTAATTATTATTTTTATAATTTCTAAAAATTAATTTCACCTGCTCCCCAATATTCGATTGTCTTTGTCATTTTTGAACTTGGGCGAGATCGGCCTAAAATTTACAATAGTAATTTTGCTCAAAATTTTAGAAATAATTTCAATAATTTCTAGAATTAAAATTAACTAAATGTACCAGCTTGAACACCAAATTTTGATTGTCCACCACCATTCACACTTCCACCTCTTTCACTCATCATTTCGGCACAAATTGAATTCTTTTTTGATGCATAACCGTCATTCGAGCAATTACTTTCGTCTTGACTTAATTGCTAAAAAATAGAAAATTTTTCAATTCTTCAAAATGCTATTTTTATACTATTTTTATACTATTTTTATACTTATCGTAAAAAGGTCATGTATAGCTAATTGTAAATACCTTTGGGGGTGGTATAAGAAAAGTCTCAATTTTATGGTCAGCCAAATAACTATCTCTCAAATGTCCATTTCCCTCCTCAAATTCATATGATCCGGTTAATTGGAGATAGGTCTCTTTCGTTATATGAACGCGTCTTTTGAAATAAGAAATAAGATACCTCATAATTAGTATTTGTACATTTTTTTCATAATCCTATAAGTATAAATGTAACTCAATTACCCTGCAACACCTCCTGACTAAAATAACAAAAAATAGTAAACATTCTTAAGTCAAACTTTTTTCATAATTTGATACCTCCATATGGTTGGCAAGGGTCACATCGTCAGACCAAACATCATATTGCCTAAATTAATCGTAATTATCTAAATGTTAGTAGGTACAATAATTAGAGTTGTTTATTTACCATTTCCTCAGCCCTAAAACACCACAGAGTACATTTCCAGTATGGATTCCTATTCTCATGTCTACATTCACCCCTGTGGTTATACGAACCATCCTAAAAAAGTAAAAACGTTAATAATTTTACAAAGAAATCTGGCTAAGTAAGTACATATATTAAGCTCTATCAGATCTTAAAAATGGATCATTTCAAGAATTTTAAATTTTTTAAAAATTCATATATGTAGGTAGTAGGTATATGTATTAGTATTTAGTATATGTTGATAATTTTATAGGTACCTAGTACCTACCTATAAAAAATACACTTTTTAATTTTAGATTTAGACTTAATGAGATTTATATTAAATATAATTTGATATGAAGTTAATCAATTTGGTTCAAGATTCCAAATCTGCGTGATATTTTGAGTTATTAATAGATTATATGATATATGATAAAAAAATCCAAGATTTGTTCAAGGGTTCTCAAATTCAAATCAGTATATTAATACTTATAATATCAGTAACATAATTTATATTTCCGACTTACTTTATTGCTTGAATCATTTCCAAGCCCATTTTAACGCAATTATCCGCATGGTTTGGTCTTGAAATTGGAAGTCCACTTACACAGTAATAGCAATCACCCAATATTTTGATCCTCATACATTGATTCTCCTAGAAAAATATAAAAATAATATGAGATTACATAATTATTAGAGCACAGGATTTATAGGAATCAGGAATAAACCAAAATACTGATTGAATTTGAAGTGTAAATGCCTACTTATATTTGATTGAAATACGTTTGAAAAGTATTTTTCCAATGTCTGCTCTTTCTATTTTTTTCGAAAACATTAGATATATTATTTGTTTCTCAAGATTACCTGTGCAATGGCATCGAATTTCCCAAAAAGTTGATTCAAAGTTTGAACCAGATCTGAAGCTGATAATTTCTCAGAGAGTGGTGTAAAATTTACTACAAATAAAAATAAATGACAAGTCAAAATCAAGCCTTCAATATTGTAGAATAAGAAAAGTGTAAATTTTTATAATTTACCAATGTCTGCGTAGAGAATACTGAGAATATCATGAATAGAGTCAAATTTAGTTATAAAATAACCCTTAAAATGTAAATTTCAAGTCTCACCTGACATTATTATGCCTTTGAACATACATTTCGTGAAATCGTGAGGAAGACGTTGGATTATCTACACAACTTTCAGCCATTTTTAACATTATACTTCTTTTCACCTAGATAGATAAAAATATAAAATTTTACTTTTACTTTACTTTTGATTCCAAAGCCAAGGCCAGAGGATTTCAAACAAGATGTAAAAATTAGAAAAAAATTCAAGTTTAATCCAATCTTTGCTATATGTATATGCATCTGTAGTAGTTACTAGTAGTTCAATTTGATCAAAAGTTGTCCAAGTACATTCGGTCAATCAAATTAGTCGAAATTGCAAAAGGTAATAAAAGGAAGGCGAAATCTTTATCCTTATCTTTCAATCAGAGTGAAAGCATGAAAAATATTTGATCTTCATATCTTCATATCAGACTAGACTACTATAACTAGCCAAATGCATTAAGCACAGATATGTGAATTTTATTAGAGATGAAGTACCCTATACTGTAGTGTTAGACTAGAAAAATTTATTTTTGTTGACCGAATTTTGAGAAATTTTGAGAAATTCAAAAAGGTTGGTACTCAAAAATGAAAATCTGATGATATCGTTTATGGTTTTGTGTTGAGTATTCTAAAAATATGAGGTTTGTTTTTTGACATTTTTTAAACTTGACAAGTACAGTTGAAGATTATCTGATGAAATGTACAAGGTTGGTAAAAAAATATATGACCGTAGAAAACTTAAGGGATATTTGTAAAAAAAAGGATTGAATTTTGGCTAGAGAATTGATTTTCAATAAAAATAAAGATTCTGAAAAAAGTGTTAAAACCGACAGACCGAAACTTTATCTATTTATACTATCGAATAAAGTCTCTCGTGTATTTTATCTTTATCTTTACTACCTTGTAAAGTTGATTAAATATAATTTTCCTTCAATTCTACATACCTCAGCTGCAATGTAGGCTGGAATCACGGACAAAAGTAGAGCTTCCTACAAAATTCCAATAAAAAATAATATAAAAAAATGTCAAAAAAGAGCATAAAATGGGATATCAAATCCCGAATCTCATAAAAAACCATATCAAATTAGAAATTCTATATTTTCTATTTCACTTGTAATATTTTTATTAATTTGTTAATTGCATTGCATTGCATTGCATTAATGCTTCGTAAAATCTATAAAAAGTTCTTTTGAGATTTTTCAAAACTGTCAAAATTTCAAAACCTTTCAGCAGTTATATAATAAAGTCGATCCTAGTTTATTTTACAGTAATTTTCATAAGTTTAAAGAAAATTTAAATGTTCAAATTATCATTTAAAAAAAACTATATGCTTTCACTTTACTTTCACTTTATAAAATCAAATACAAGTTTAATTTTAAGCTGACCTTTTTAAAATATTTAAAAGTATCTACCTTATGTATATAAAATATCAAATTTTGTATAATTAATTCATACCTGCTGTTCTTTTTCACATTCCAATTTCACTCTTGAATCTAAACAAGTTTTAGTTCCTTCACAAGTCCTCCGATGGGTTATAAGGGCCATTTGACGATGATACATACCCCCTACTACACCACTTATGAGAAAAACACAGTTGGCTGTAATCTAAAAGTAATTACAAAAAAAATTATACATCATATATATTAAGCAATTACAGCAAAATTAATTTTAAGAATTTTCTATGCTATCTGTATAAATCGTCGTCTAAACTCTGATAGCCAGGTATATATTTTAGTAAATGTGCATCAAATCAAATAGGTATTTACTGAAGATAAGATTTTGAAAATTTTCTAACCTAAATTTTTCGCTAATTACTGGCTACTGATAAACTACGAATGGATAATTTAATATTTAAATATTTTAGAATTTTAGAAGAGTAGATTATACAGTATGCAGTATCAGTAAGTGAGACTTTGTAGATAGAAAACGATTTTTTGGTCCAATTCCTAGCTTTTCTGTCTACTGATCACAGTTGCATAATATACTAAAGTAAACTACAGTGGGTAATTGTAAGTTTTTGCGATTGAAATTGCTATCCAGTTCGAGTTACTCGGCTAAAGACCCGAAGGATAGTCAGCCAGATTCTTATTTAAATAATAAATGGCCAGTGTAAATAAGTAAATGGTAATTTTGAAAAGTTTTTAATTTAAAATTAAAATGAGAGAAAGTAACTTGGAAAGTACAAAAAGTTAAACGTAGAATGTAAATAATAGGTAGGGTATACTGAATTCCAAAAACTTTCTCTTTACCATCTAACTTCTATATATCTGTACTTATTGAGCTTTTAAATTTTAAGTTTAATTAAACTAGGATGTAATTAACTACTCTTTAGCTAATTAATAATTGTTCGAGTACAATGTTTAATTACTATTGGAGTGCCACGTTTCTTCAATCATTTCAAAATATGGGGAACATTTTAATTAAATATAAAATGCTTTGAGACCCCTACTTAGGTCCACAAAACCAGATTTTTGAAATTTTTGAAATTTTTGCCAAAATGGTGCAACACTATCATAGGTTAAAAGCGGTCTATAGTTTTCAAGCAAACTTTCGAACATATGAATACTGATAATTGATAGGACAAATTGAAAGCAAAGTTGAATAGTAAGTGCTTGCTTCGCTCGTATAAATAACTAACTTTGCATATATTTTATGAAAAGGAATTAATTTAAGCTAACTTTAATTTTCATAATTTATAAAAAGTTAATAAATCAGATATACTATTATATCATTAGAGAAATTTAAGTAGCATTGTTTGTCTATTTTTTGGATTTTGAATTTCAAATTTCAAATTAGAATAGAATCAAAGATAATGATTCAAAAAGAAAAAGAAAAATAGCTCAAGGTAAAACAATAAACAATTGTTTTTGAGATTTTTTGTATTTTTAATCCAATAATTTTAAAGGATAATTTTAATGAAAGTTTGAAGGTAAAAAAATATGAAATCGAAACTTTTTCCGATTGTTGTAAGTATAAATAATGGAGAATTTTTTTTCATAAAATCCGTGGATTTGCTATGTTAAAGTATAGGGGAAATTCTTGGATTTATAATAAAATTTATTATCCCTATCGCTATCCCTATGCCAGGTTGAGACTGAGGATTTAAATATATTCAAAGTATACTTAAAGTCCTACTACTTTTAATAGTTTCATACTTTAAGGTATTTCCATATGAAAAAAAATTTACTTCGAAGGATTTCTGACTACTTAAAACTTAAGATTAAATCCCATGAGATATGACAAATAATAAAATCCATATAGACATTTAATAATATTGTACTCTTATCCTTATACTAGGTAGTATTTACTACTGTACTACTTGTATAAGCAGATAGACACAAGTCAATCGTAAAATTCTTTCTTTGAGTTGAAAAATATTTTTTCTTTTTCAGATTCTTCAAATATTACTAGTACTATTCTGTAGTACCAGTAGATAGGTATAATAAGTATATGTACAAGGGTTTGTAGGGATATGATAAGAATGATTCTCAAAGGCAGATATGATTCGAATTTGACTCAACCAGAGCATTAAATTTGAAAAAAAAATCTCTCAAAACCGCAAAAACATACACGGTTATGCAATTCAATTGAAAAATACTTTTTTTCTATCTCTCACATACTCAGAGCTCTTTCTAAAGCTAGAATCCATTGACTTTCTCGAGGATTGGAATTTATACTTTATTTTTTATCCATATTTCTTCATCATAAGCATTATAGATTGTAGAATACTCGTACTTGCTCTGGTATGTGAGACTTGAAATGAATATAATATTCTGTCAATATATTCATTTTTTTGCAACTGTCTGCCTGTCCGTCTCAATGCCCTAATCTTCACAGAGTGAGATAAAATGAATCGAAATTTGAAAGCTTGTCAAATCAAATTTCTACAATAAGGTTATTTTACATTTGCAGTGGGACCTAGCATTCTAAAAGGAAGTAAACATATTTTAGGACCAAATAAAAATGAGTAAAGTACCCTACCCTACCTATAAAAATCCATTATATATAATAGAACCTACAATATAATATTTGACAATTCGGCCTGATATTCCGGTCTCACAAGGAAACAGACGTTTTTGTGCCTCTTTCTTCTGTAGAATTTGTATGAGAGACGTACTTATGCTTAGTACGTTGTCAAAAAACCTACAGACATTAGGCCTACAGAAAGTTAAAGGGCCTACAAGAAAATTGTACTATATACAAATAGCCTACAACGACCTTTGACATGCAAGATAAATGTACAGGTAAAGGATCTGAAATATATATATTAATTTTTTTTTCTTTAGTTATTTTTGATTTAAAAACTATCCGACTTTTTAAATGGAAAAATTTGTTTTTTTTATAAAATATTAAATGTATTTTCAATTAGTTAAGAATTGCAATAAAAATCTTTACAAAATGGATATCTGTATGTATATAATGTTTAGTAGTAAAGATTTTTACAATTTTTTACCTTACCTACTTTAATAGGATGATAATATACTCGTAGTAGGAACTAAATATAGGGTACTTATTGATATTTCACATTTGAGAATCAAAAAGTTAAATTAAGCTAATAAATTTGTCAAAATTTTTGAAAATGTGTTTAAAAGCATAAAGCAAATTTAGCTTACCTCTCTTAAAAGATATTCTCTTGATTCTTCTGAGGTCATTAAAGCGACAAAAACCGAGTGTAAAATGATCAATGTGATTGAGACAATGAGTGCAATAATCCTCGGGATCGGCATCATCGTGTTAATGGCAAAAATGAGGAAAAATATTGGGATCAGAAGTTGGATGTCTGAGGCTCGAAGTTCCGGATTTGAGAGACTTGTTGTGAGGAAAATGGCGGCTGCGATGGTTGAGATCACGAGAAGTGAAAGTCCGAGTGAAAGTCCTCCCTTCACTTTAGCCAGGGGGATAAATTGAGCCCCCAAAAAGAGGAGCAGTAGGATTAGTAGAACGAAGCATAGGATTCCAGCTTGGGCTGGAGAACTTGAAGTATTGAAAAAACTTCCTGATTCACCCTTTAAATAAAAATTAAATAAAATTCTGGAAATTTATAACTATATAAGATAGGGTGTTAAAAAAAGCTTAATAAATGTCTCAATATTTGATAAAATCATTTTTATCAAGTAAAAAAAGTCATTATACTTTATACCTAAATACTTCGCTACCATTATATTAGAATGAAAATTCAATTGTGTTAAATTGCAAAAAAATAAAATTTATAAATATGTAAGTATACTATCTATGTAGGGTATACTTACAAATTATCAAAATTATTAACAAATTTATTACTATATGTGTACCCTACCTATTAGTAGGTATTATATTTTCAAATGTCATAAACTTTAAGTAGGTAGGTAAAGATACTCTATTTATCATAATGTATTATGTAAATTCTCTAACCTGGAGTATAAATACATGACAAACTTACCGAAGTTGAGACAAAAGCTATGATAATAAAGACAGTAGTTGAGCTGGAATAAAATAAATAAATAAATAAATAATTATTTTACATTAACATATAAATCAAATTATTTATTTATAACTTCATACTATAGAATAATTGTTGTATTAATTAGATAATATAATTATGTAAAGGATTACAACTTACGCTGATGCAAGTAGTAGAAATGAAAGAAAAAGCGAATGTTGAAGTCGATTCCAATATGTGACATAGACACTATGTAAATAAACAGAAATAAATAAGTAATGATTATTTGCTTAAAAAATCCATCAAAAATATAGACAAATTTACCTTTCAAGGTCAACAGAAGGTTCAATCACTGCACTCACTGTACTATCCTCTTTTTTTGATCTGGATCCAGACCTTTCTGAACTTCTAGCTGAACTATAACCCCCTTTAGACTTCATTTTTTCCTAATTTGTTGATTATATTTTTGTAGAATTTTATATTTTAAATAACTCCAGTTTATCAATATCAGTAGGTTCTTTTATTGTTCCTGAAAATAGAGTAAAAATGACAAATATTTAAAATTTATAATATTTTCAAGAATATAGATGATAGAATATGGGGTAAAGGATTTGTTTTAAGTATTCATGATTCATAACTAGATTTCATAAAGTATTTATAAAGTCGATCAAATTCATTTTCAAGTAAAGAGCATCACACAGTAGGATACTCTACTGCTAATGCACTAGGTATAATGTTAAGTAGTCTACACTACGGGTATGTAGTTAATCAAGTTGAGCTTAAATGAGTTTTTGATATTTAATTATTCACAAGATGTGAGAAAAGCTTCATGTCCCAACTTTTTGGGAAGCTTTTTCCACCCAGTTAATTAAGACTGGAGAATGAATAATATAGTATTACTTAATTACCCCATTATTCTTATTATGTTTTTAGATCCATTATAAGCGTCTAATTACAAAATCTAATTTAATTTATAAAGATATATTAAACTAAATCTTGATGGATCAAATTTTTCATTTTATTTTGAATATTTTAGACTCGTTTTTGAAAATTTTGAAAATTTAAAGGTATGATTATCTGTTGATCAGTTAATTTTGTGTAAAAGCATAAGTTACTTAAAATACCACAAGAAAAGGATCAATAGACTCTGCTTGGGTTTTCAGATCTACCTACCTGTTGGAGTTTTTTTTTTGAAAATTTCAAATTTTAACTCAAATATTTTCAAAATTTTGACCAAATAGATAATTGAATTTTGATGTTTTTTGTAAGAGACAAAAAAGACAAGCAAAATGGGCAAAAATATAAAATTTGAAATATATTCAAAATTATTCCAGAAGTAAGAATTTGAATCTTCACTTGAACTTATTTTAAAGAAATGTTCATATAAAAAATTGTCGTTGTCCTTATAAGTACAATTAATATTGTTGGAACAGTATAATTTTTTGAAAAATAAAGAAAAATATTCATTTATCAAAAAGTCTGTCAATTTACTTGTACCTATATGTTATTTATTAGGTATATTACAAATAAGTTATAACTTCTATTCTACAAATAATTTTATTACAAATAATTGAAAAAGTTCGAAATAACCAAATGAACACTTTTATCCATTTTACTTTTATCTGGTTCTGGATTTTCTCTTTAATTTTGAAATTCAATATTAAAATTCTTCAAAATGTACGAGTCAGTGAGGCAAGCAAGGCTTTACTGATTTATTTTAACTTCTAAATTTCTATCTAATTACTAATTACCTTTTATGAAAATGGACTCAAGTTTCATATAGGGCAAGATTTTACCGATTTTGAAAAAAGCCTGTTATTTTTATTTTTGAAAACTTTGAAACTTTATAAGTACTAATCAGAATGTGTTAAATTCCAAGTTTTTTTTCAGTATTTAAATAGTATTATCAAGTATCTTACCTACCAAAGCTATTCTACTCGTATCTCTTAAAAAATAAATTTTTATAAAGCCAGGACCCAGGATAGGATTATAATCTGAGTAATAAAAAAGTTTATTCAAACTTTCTCAACCAGTATCAGAGTTTCGAGTTGTGGTGAGTAAAACTAGTAGTATCAATTCTCTATTATAATTTTGGATAAGGTACCTAAGTCTAGTAAGTACTTATGATGGTAGATACCTGAGTGCTAGAAAATAGCAGTTTTGGAATTTTACAAGTTTCCCTACGAAAATCTGTGAATTTCTAGCGGAATAATTTTATATTTAGTTAAACTTCTAGTAGAGAATTCGGTTTCTCAGATCTTTAAGGTTCATAACATAACACTGTACTTTGTACAGATAGTACTACGAGTAGTACTGATACTATTAGTACAGATAGTACTAGTATTTAGGTAGTTAAAATGAGAATTCAAAGTCTGTTTTCTGCCAGGAGCAATTTCACAATTTCCCAAATTTGCTTTCACCTCGAAAAGCTCAACTTTCTGCTCAATTTCCAATTAGACACAAAAGGATTTCGCATTTCTAACACTACCTACCCCATAACTTATAACTTATAACTTGGCCTGTAAAATTTTCAACTACTATGATGACTTCATTATTATTACATTTTGATCATATATCTACAGACAAATACATAGATACTACTACAGATAGTACTACTACTACCTACTATGAGTCTAATAATTTTGTAGATTGACTTATTTTGAGTAGTAATAGTAGTCTAGCTATTATGTCTATGAGATTAGATAGAAGTTTTATAATCCTGCTTTTGTCATTGATTAACTAACTTTTGATTCAAAGTTTCGACTACCTTAGATAATTAAAAAAAAATCTTTTACATACTGTACCTACTTACCTTATTAACCTTATTCGTAACCTAACCTTATTAACGATATAGGTAGTATAATAAAGGTACCTTATGTAATCTATTGCGATGATATTGTAATTTACTATGCTTCAAATGATGCACTTAACCTTCATACTCAAATACAATCTACTTTAGATTCTATTTATCAGTGGAGCATGGTGAATGAGATTGATATCAATATAGAAAAAACCAAATATATGTATTTTTATAAGAATAACTCAAAACCTAATTTTCCAACTTCAGATTATCATATTAATGACAAGATATTAAATCGTGTTTCTAGTTTTAAGTATTTAGGTATACTTTATGATGAGCATTTGTCATTTCAATTGCATTTCGACAATGTAAAACAAAGAATAATTAATGCTTTGAGTAGAATTAATTCTATAAAAAGGTATTTTACTGATAAGATTTTTGTAATTTATTTTAATGCATTAGTTTTGCCTGTTTTTGATTTTGGATCCATTGTTTGGGCTGTTCAATCCGATCTCTCATTCGATTCTATTCAATATCATATAAACAGATTTTTGTTCAATTTTTTCTATCCTCTTTATTTACGTAAAAATACTAAAATTTGTAGATCTAATTCTGCTCAAAGAAATAGTGGTTTAAGTATTAATAATTTATTGAGTAAGTTTAATATTATGACAGTGAAAGAGAGATCAATGTACTTTCTCCTCAAATTAATTTTTAAGAATTCTTTTTTTAAATCTAATGTTTCTGTTATTGCGAATTGGTTTAATTTATCTCGTTCTGATGTGTCCATTTCTTTACCTAGATTACCTATTCTTACACATGATTCACAGCTGTTTCGAAAATCTATTCGTTACAGATGTGGGTTATTGTGGAACACCTTGCCTAGGGACTGGGACTTAACTCAAGTT